>JADANM010006787.1:6626152-6640778 GCA_026213755.1 Eurema hecabe | reverse complement strand
ACTGAACACTTGTACTGATTCGTCATACCCACTCTGCCATGTATTACCTATATACATTTCGTTAGCAAGTTAATGGTTGAAGATTAATTTACAGTTATAAAAATATTAGGTTTAGAAAATCGGTTTGGTTTTCGCTAAAATTCTGCAATAGTATTAAAAAGGTAGTGTATTATAAATGTTATATACACAAAACTTCATCAAAGCAAACAGACAGAAGAAAGCAATTTTGTTTGATACTATGTAACGACCCAAACTTAAAAAAATGTAATAATAAATTAATTAAAGTATAAAACAATTCTTATTACAACTATATTTCAGGCATTTTGCGTGAAGTCACCCTTTCTGCATATGGCATTAAAGCGCCTTTTACGATTTCACACAATATGCCCGTGCTATACATATTCATCATTTATATCGCTACTGACCTGCAAAGCTTTAACATCACCGGTATCACTATCCTTCAACTCGATCGTACAGGCAATATTCCTAGCTCTAACGAATACTTTCTGCGACTCGAAGTTGAGCGACAGCGGCCGCACGTACAGGTGGTGCACGTACGCTGCGTACGGCTGCTCCGGCTCCACGTTGAACGTCGCCAGTTCTAGCGTGAGCCGCGATGTAGGCGGCAGCGGGAACGGTTTCAACGCCGCGTATGAGCTTGTCATACAATCTGAAATGTGATATACTTGTTAAGAGTTTTTTTTTAATATAGTCAATAGTTTCCATTTACTATGGACGGCTTGCTTAATGAGGTATATGAGCGAAAAAACATTTGAAGTTAAACTAATGATAAATGAATGAATGAGTAAATAAATATATTACTAAGAGTTAAGTAAGTAATGAGTAAAAATAGATATAGGAAATATTAATGAAAAATTATATAAAAAAAATAATAATTATGTCAAATGAATAAATATAACATATTTTCTATTGTATTAGGGTTAATTCTGTAAAGAAGGTAAATAAATAAATAGGTAAATAAGCAATAGCAATAAACTACTACTATATGTTTCTATGTTCATGTTGATATAATAAAACAACTTCGTACTTGCTATTGGTTCGTTACTTTGTTGAATGTTTATAGAGAGCCAACCAGGTATCACAGTCAATTTGGCCAATCTTTCCGGTTTCCGGTAATCCAATAGAATCTTCATTAAATCCTCATCTGACATTTTGTTCGGTTCCTGCCGATATATAGCTGGGAACTCCGGAGTCGTATCCAAATCGTTACTGTATAGCCTGTAAAAGTTTAAACAATAGCACATATTATAGGATATATGGTCATAAAATATAAATATAAAGGTGAGAAAAATATAAATATACAGTAATTATGATTATTCGATTCTTGTAAGCCAGCTTACTTCTTGCAAAAGTTAAGCATTCCTAAAATTGAAAAAAATAATACATATAACATAAATGCATATATTTCAACCGTCTTAACGTTAAAAAACAACTAAACCTATGAAGAAAATTGTTCGCTTTCCATTGCGTAATACTTACCTAAACAAGGGTTTAGCAGCCCACGCAAACGGCATTCTATAATTCCCAACGCGATTTGCATATGCTTGAACATTTTTGTGGACCTTGAGCCCCAATCGAGGGTCCTTAGTCGCTTTGAGATATGGCTCTGTTACTTGACTAACATGCCCTTGTAAGATCTTATCAATCCGTACCACCAGAAATAGGTCAGAGTGTGGATTATTCACTGATAAAATTACCTAAAATTAATTTTAAATAAATATGTTGTGTTCATATGTTTAAAATATTGTGGCTTATTTCTTACATCCTCTTTCGCGCGTAATATCAGAGACTGACTTTTGAGTATTTTAAATATTTTGATATTTAATAACAAAGCTTCAGTGTTCGAACTTTATTATTCAAGGATCATGGAATTGACAAACGTATGTATACAAACATAAGGCTAAAGAATTCCGGATTTTTATTATTTTAAGTAAAGAAATCTCCAAAACTTATACTTTCCGAGTACCTTAGGTAAGAAACGAATAAAAAACCGAATTGATCCTTCTCAAACTTGCGCTACAACGACATATATCTTTATTCACACATATCTTAAATAACATAACTATAATTACCTGCTTCTTCGATTTAAACCATTCATCCGATATCTGTTTAATATCTAACTTAACGTCGTAACTAAAATTTTCGACTAATGACTTTGTGCACTCGTTATCATTGACTAGATCCTTAACAGCAGTATGGTTTAAGTCGAAATGGAAATTTTCCGTCAATTTCCGGCCGCTGCGGGCGTCATACAACGCTAGATGCGTGTAATACGGCTCCACTTGACATAGCAACTCTTTATCCCCATCTATAGGCGCCTGTAACCTAAACTTTAAGCTCTCGCATTTGAGCAAAATTCTTTGGCCAAAATGTTCTCTGAAAAAAAAACTTCGATACATACCTACTCATACTACGAATATTTTGATACACAAACAATAGTACAATCATGTTGACATGTTAAATCGTTGCGATTACAAAGGTCGCATTGTTAAGACGACTGCAGTATGGCCAGCGTTGTCATTAAACAATTACAATAATCTTTTCAAACACACATTACTCAAATCGCCTTGTTTCTTTATCTACATAGGATATTTCGTTTAGTAAGAATTTGTCACGAGCACTTAGTATAACGAAAAAACAGTGATAATTTTATTAGGCAACAATGTTTAATCATTCATTATAATAAGCTCATTATATTCGAAGCGTAATGAATTAATGTAATCTGTTATCGAAGCACAGAGCTTATCCTGTTTTGGACCATATTATATTAATATCCAGTAATATTTTATAAGTTTACTTACTTGAACGGCTCTAATTGAGGTTCGGGTGTCGATGACCTTTTGTAAGGCAAATTGAAAATGTTTGAGCGACATTCATTCCTAGCGGCTGCTATTGACAAATCTGTCTCTCGGGAGTAACGCATGAGTAATGGATTCATACTATGCTCAAGGCCCTTTAAAGTGCCATATGTAGGAGGAGGAGGTTCGGCTGTTAACGAAATATCTGCATCTGTAAAGAAGAAATAATTCGTTATAAATATAAACACTACATAATTTTCGTTAAAAAATCGGTAGTGGTTTAAAGTGAAAGCGACACAGACAGCTTTTTTGCATTTCTAATATTAAAAAGTTTAAGTCGAAAAAGATAGAAGAACTTATAGAAGAATTCCTGTTACAGTAGCATCGTTATACAGAATGATATCTTAAAATGTATACTTTTGTGATTTGATCTATAAAAATTGTTCATATGAATTATCATACAAAAAGGCTTGATAAGCACATTGCAAAATATTATCATTACTTTGTAGCCCTCGATTGCGATTCAGATTTGTGTGGTTTATTTTATTTTATACTCCCTAATAGGACGAAACTTTATGTTTACAGAATGCGACAATTATCAAGTTAAATACCTTTATCTAATACTTCGTCGTTTTGATGATTTTCCTGTTCTTGATTCTTCTTTAATGCTGCTGTGAATGCATTTATCCAACCTTTCATTTCATCTTCATTTTCGGCTGCAAATGTGTATCCTTTATTCCCTGACATGCGCAACTCGAAACAAAATCGGCCACGTTTTGTGTTCTAAAAAAAATTCTAAATAGATTATCCTCTAATACAAACAAAATCAAAGGGTACTTGTAACAATTCATACATACTCGAACAACATCAGAGCAAAAATCCATAACAATTGTTAGTTTTGTATCTGTCTTCTTTTCATCTTTATACACTTCCAGTATGTATGTGCCATCGGCTTCCCTAACCATTGAGCAGTAACGTTTTTTAAACGATTTAGAGGCAAGGTTGCCAAATATCCTATCTGAGCCAATTTCTGGCCCCTTGAGTAGATATCCTTCTTTGGTTCCGACATCAACTTTGCTCTGAGCTTCATGATCACTTTCTGTTTCAGTATCTATGTCATACACTTCCACTGGTAGTCTATTATCTAAGGGTCTAAAAACTTCATTAGGTAATAACTCATATTTTGAAACATGTTAAGAGAAACTAGAGACAGAAATTTATAATTTGTGAGTTTAAAAAATCTAGTATTCATATGCAAGTCATATATAAATAATTCAACAAGGCCAAAATGCTGCAACATCTCGTTTAATGCATTTACATGCCATCCTCTATTTTTAAAGCAGATGATATTAAACTTACGAAATAATGTAACCTTCAGAATTTTTACTTCAATTATGAACTTTAAATCTGACCATGGATCCCATTCTAATTGGCTTGCTAATGGGCAACAGAGCTATAACTACACTTCGTTTTCCTAATTAATAAGTATTGTAACATTTAATTTTTTTTTAATAACACATGAAATGAACGAAACCTGGTTAATACATAAGTAAAAATTCATATATTTTCTATTAATAAGAATTTATTTTAAATAAGAATAAAAGTAGTTCCCTTACAATCTTAAAAGGAATGAAAAGCTCTACCAATGTCCTTATTATGTATGAAATTATATATTTAGAAACTGTAGTTATAAACAGGAAAATAACATACCTAGGCAAGTTGTGATAAGAGCCTGAATAATTGCTATATTTATAATGTACTAGATTCCAACTGGAAGCATAGCTTAGGAGTGCCTGTCTGGTGAGGAGGGGACATGTTGAAGCGGTCCTCACATCTGGTACAGCTGTAGTAACCGTCCGCCAGCGACGCGGTAATACCACACTCTACAATAATGTGTATGTTGTATATAATTTATAGAATGTGCATAATGTGTTTAGTTGTTGCTGATTTCATAACATACGTTAGCACTTTATTATTATCAAAATTATTTGAAAATTTTAATGATCATAATAACCTATATTACTTAATGAGACCTTGAAAGCTTCAAGAAATATTTTTACTTTAGTTATGAATTATACTGTTTGAAGTACTTATAATTAATTAATAACATAAATAAATGATGAGGTAAAATGATATTTGCAAAATATTTGTGTGAATGTTTATGTTTGTATAACATTATAATCAATTTATTTCTTATTAAAAAAAAACAACTTACTGAGACATCATCAGATGGGTATAACAGAATGTCTCTTAGTGGATCATTGAGTAGTAATGTTTTGTTTTCTTGAATGTACTGTTCAAAATCCAACACAGTACACTTAGTGGTAATGATATTCTGTAACATGATTCTAGATTATTCAAACGTCTTATAGGTAAAGGAAAGCAAAAAATAACTCATACTATTATGAATACAGAAGCCAAAGTAGTATTTAACCTTGTTAGACAATGCACAACATCTAATGTAATGTAAATATTATGGATATTAAACAGGCCAATTTTAAACATATGACTTATACATGGCTTATAATACTACATAATTAAATTAATAATGTTTAGTTTGAAATTTCATAGTGTAGATATGTCTATTATATACACAAAAATACGGATCACACCATGATTTCTTAGAATGCATCTCAAGTTTCAATTCTAACAACATGAGAACTGTATTTGATCGAATGAAAAAAAAATCAGATTTACGTATATGTCCAACAAAATACCGGTATCAATAAATTTACTTAATAGGAAACAAGAATTGGCTATTAGAAAGTTAAAATGAAATGTATTTGTTTAGTTTAAATAAATATTTACCTCGTATTCGGCTCCATTCTTTTTGCTTTTAGAATTCACAGGGGGCATTTTAATAAGGAAAGTATCAATGTTTTCTTTTACATTATTGCATTGTTTCACATTGTAAGCGTTCTATTAAAACGCAACCTTTCACTAACAATAGTAGTTTTTATTCAGATTGCTTTAACAAAATTAATAAACACTCAGTACGAACTGATAGGCGAGAACTGGAAAATTGAAAATGTTTGACATTTAAGTCTCGGCTGGACATTGACATTTATTGACTGTCATAATTTGAATAGATTAGGAATAAACGTACTATTCATTAAGCTTACAGAAAAAATAAAATAACAACAAAATATCTAAAACTGAATAATATTTATTAAGTTTTTGGTAAGAGTATCAGTTTTAAATCTTTAAAAAGAAAACATAAATTTTGAAGACATTTATTAAGATACATATTTAGAAAAGACTCTTACGATGTGTTGTACTATAAAAATGTATTAATTATTATACTATTTTTATAGTGACTATTATATTCGTTACTTATTACTATTTCTTTGACTTTGACGCATCAAAAAGGATGTTTCTTTAATAAACTTTCATTTAACACCCTATTCAAGTAAATGAATTCAGTAAATATTTAAAAAACCCCATAATAGAAGAGGCCCGACGGCCATCTTTGATGTTTTATAGCTACCTGTCCATACAATTAGGAAACGCACATTTTGTAGTTCAGTAAATTATGACAAATATCATACGAAAATCGTTATTGGACCACTTTTTGGTAATTCGGTCTCGCACTATGTGTAGGTGTGTGTAAATTTTATTTTACTAATAACAATAACTACAAAAATGAGTAACCGTTGAGATGTTATGCCCTTATAAGTGTTATTATCTTACTATCTCTTGACGTGACGAAGTCTCGCGAGCGACTAAATGTTATTTTCGGCACTGCTGTCCTACAAGACATCAGCGTGGCCACATTGTCAAAGAGACTTGGCGCTTTTATTACCTTGTTATTTACATTACTATGGTATGGGTACATAATCGATTGTAGTTTAGGCATACCTTGAGTACATTTTTATATAAGGTTGCCTGGAAGAAATAAATTTTCAACAACTACAACTTTAGTCACTAGGATGAACTATTAATGAAATAAACAATAAATAAATAATAAAGACAGAGTTACTTTTCCGTTTATAAAAAAAATATAATTTAAGTAAATAGGGAGAATACCTATTGCTTGCATGATGCATTTACGGATTACATATATTAGTTTTGATGGCAGTAGGTAGGGTTTGTCGTACTAATAATGAACTGGGCTGTAAAAGTATAAAATATCATAAAAATAAAACGATTATTTTACGTACTTTATGTATATAATTCGAAATATTTGTACATCAATTATTAATTAATCATGACTTCACTTAATTTAAAGTGCCAAATATAAATGACTGTGGCAAAAACATTGTATGTATATACTTACAACAAATATAATGCATTGTATGTTTGTTGTCGTCGTATGTTGTATATAATATTTTAAAGTAAAAATGCAATTCTTGGAATATAAAAAATAGTTGCTATGTTACCGCATTTTTGGTCATAATACATCTATAAACACGGTATTACTCCTAACCATATAAGTTATTAATACAAATTATGTACAAAATTCTTTTACTATTTATAATATTATGGTAAGTTAAGAACAGTATATTAATACAGTCAATATATACCTTATTTCCCACAGCGAGAGCTGTAGAAAATCAAGGAATTACTATTTTAGTAGGTATAGTTATCTTCAGTGATTATTATAATAGGTGAGCATGTAGAGATAAAACAATATAAAACAACATTTGATATTGCACACAAATTACATTTTTTAAATATTATCTTTATACAATAAAAAGAAATAAGTATTATCTATGCACACCAATATAGAAGGTTTATTATAATATGAAAAAGTGTTTCTTTTTATTCCAAAAGTTTAAATCTAACTAACACCACAATTTATTTGTTCAGCTATCCAATAAATGTAATTTAAGACATACATTTTTGGTTCAGGTATGGCACATATTTTTTTGTGATGTACGTAAGCATAAAAGTTCACATTAGCTATATATTTACAATATCACACTATCGTAATTGAGTATTTCCTCCACATGTCTTTACTTTCACAGGATTAACATTCAAATTGTTCGATGTTCACTTGAGACAGGAATGTGAAGGCTGAACAATTTTGGGTGGCCAGAGGCGACGAGCGCGGCACGTAATGGGACACTGGTGTCGGGGCCGGACGTCAGGTATAGTCCTCGATGTCTTCATCCTCACTAGTTTCAGAATCTGGGTCCAAGTCGGGAAGCGGTTTTAAGTATTCATTGCACGGAGGATTCGTAGGAATTAAATAGCCTGTTGAATCTTGTGGAGGAGGTGGTGGACGTGGTAACCTAATTTGTGGTGTGCTTGCGTTCGCCGCAGCAGCTACTTCTAGTTTTCTACATATTTCATCAAAACCGATCCTGTTTCTAGGATCCGTTGCCCAGCACTCTCGCATTAATCTGCATGCAAATTGTGGACAGTCTTCCGGTGGGACTAATAATATTCCGTTTATGATACGCTTTGTCGCATCGTCATTATTGCAACCGTAGTATGGCTGTTTTCCGCGGCTATATATTTCCCACAGCACTACACCGTAGGACCAGACGTCAGACTCGTGAGTAAAACGAGCGTAGACTATACTTTCAGGTGACATCCATCGGACTGGCATTGGTCTTTCACCACCCATTTTGTAGTAATCACAAGTATAGACATCTCGCGACATGCCGAAGTCAGCAATTTTGACAGCTAGATTTGCTCCCACCAGACAATTTCTCGCTGCTAAGTCCCTGTGCACGAATCGCTTAGATGCAAGATATTGCATCCCACGACCTACTTGTAGTGCGATGTGGAGTAATGCCGATTCAGCTAAGGTAGGCCCCGCTCTTCCACCACCGCGGGACCCTCGAAGGACTCCAGCCAGGTCTCCCCACTCCATGTATTCAAAGATCATCCAAGGACTTCCGTTACTATCATCTATAATATAGACATACAGAAGATTAAAATTACAAATGTATTTATACCATGGATAACACTAATTTGATATAATTTTTGAATATCTTTAGATATTATTTTTGAAAGGAAATTTGCCGAAAGACTATGTTAGTATATTATAAAACAAAAGTTTACCTTTATTTACGACTCCAATCAGGCTTAAGATATTTGGATGTAAAAATGCAGACATAATTGAAACCTCTCTAAAGAAATCTTCTTCCGCAGTACGACCGGCACTCTCTTTTAACACTTTTATAGCCACGATTTGTTCACCACTGTTGATATGAAGAACACCTGAAATACGCAAATCAGTAAATAGACAATAGCCACGAATGATGAAAAAGAATTGTATTGCATTCATTCTTTGATGGAGTTATAGGTTTAATTAAAATCAAAATCGATATTCGAAACAATTTTCTTCCGATTTTTTCTCTACTACGGTCTACTTATAAAATTAATCCTGAACGATAAAAAGTTTGACTATAAAACTTCTGAATTAAATATATTCAGAACATTGTTACCTTTATGAACTTTTCCAAAGCATCCTTCGCCAACTTCTTCAATAAATGTGAGAGCGCTCCGGTCGAGTAGAGTGATTTGGTGCTCGCTGGATTCGCTAGCGTGGATGGCAGCCGGCCCTTCTGGCGCTGACGACAGCGACGCGACCGTACCGGCTCCGCACACGCCGTACTGGGGGTTCGTTATATACCGTTCAGCAAGCAGAGGCTCGCCAGGTCGTACACGCTACAAACATAATGTATACTAAGCTGCCATTGGCGAAGCGACGTCAACCAAATGACTTAACTGGTGATATTCTCAATGGGGTGATCAATTCGACGTTAGTGGGAGTTGATGAGATAAATGAAATGAATAATCGTAAGATGTAAAGCTAAAGCAATTTCAACGTGCGATCAAATCAGGGTACTTACTGGTTTGACTTTTCCATCCACGTTGCGTTTTTTGAAGTAGACAAATACGAAGGCAAGGCACAGTACGGATAGGAAGGTGCAGCCTACGATCATGCTGATGATGAGCGGTACACTTGCGCTAGCGTGCACCGTACTGTCAGTGCCCGAGACCTCCGTCATTATTTCGCTACTCATCAGTGATTTTGCACCCTAAAACAATTTGTATTAAAATTTTACTTTTCTATTCATCTTTAGTTGTTCTAAATTCAAGGCTATATCTGACCTATTTACTCTAATTTAACGGCGCCAATATTGTGTAGGTATCACACGTTATCACCGCCAAATGAATATTTATCAGTGACCATGGAAAAAAGCTGATTTGATTTCTATCCTGTACTATTTAGTGTACTTGGAGTTCGGAAATACATATAGGTTTGGAGTTGATTTTTTTTTTTTAAATTTTGTATTGGATTTATAATTAATATTTGCTTGTCAAAAGATTATAAGTGAAATAAGGATTATCGGAGACGCGAGAGTCTAAAAAACAGTTCCTGATTGCTTTATGAATATAGCAACTTTGTAACAGGAGATAAAAAGATAAGATACAATGATGATGGATTGACTTACTTGCGCGGGGGGCTGTGGCGGGATGACGTTGTGAATGGGTTTCCGCTGGTCTAATGGAACTGGAAAAAAACAATCGTATTTTGAATGACACCTTAAATTTATTGCGATCGTTAGAAATTCAGTCTTTTTACTTTGCAAGTTTCTAGGATACAAAAAAGAAGCAGATTATACATGAGCTTAGGAATATTTATTTCTTTAACAAAACGTACATCTACTTAAATATCCAGTTCAATAAGATCTAATAAATCTTCATATTTTATTATATATATTTATATATAAACAACATAAAATAAACTTCATATTTCTTGAACATCTGGTAGCTAAGTACGTATGCATTAAGCGTCCCGTCAATTCGTTCAGGGGACACGAAAACAATATTAATCATGAAATATTATTATAAGCTACTCGTATTAAGTGAATACGAGTTCAGAAACGTATATGAAGAATAGCATACATAATACGAGTTAAATACATTGTAGTCGTACTAATTCAACATTTACCCGTGCTACGTGGACACGTGACGCCCTCCCTGACGAGTTCACCGTTTGAAGTGCACACGCAGTAGTGGTACTTGTTGTTAAACGCTTGAATACAGCCTGCTTCGGGCCCGCCGCAAGACGAAGACTCGCATCCTCCAGGCTTTACGGTTACTGAAATGTTGACAATATCTTTAAATATCAACCATCCATAGTAGGTATACTTACTGTGAACAATGCCATGTTTCGCTTTAGAATAAAATATGATATCTCGAAACCTTTTCAAAAACACATATCTAATTGTTATATTTTCAAACTACTTTTTTTTTGAAAGAGGGCGAATATATTTATAATCTATATAGGTACTATTTACTAAAATGATTTTTTAAAATCTTACTTGTTAGTGTATACCTATAGATATTTGTATCGATTGTTTATCAAAGCAAGTTTGGTCCTTGATATTTCTAATTGAAAGGCAATATTTAAGGCTTTTTTTTCATCCTGTCGTTTCGAAACCCTTATCGTGAACGTCGCCTAGTCTAGTTTAAGACCTAGGTCTTACACTACCAGACTAGACCAGAAGTTATTGAGTGGTTGTAGTACTTACTCGTTGTATTTTGTATTTGTAACGTTGGTCTTGCTTCTTCTCGCGCCACTCTGGCCCGTTTTCCTAACTTTTGCCGCATAGTCTGAAAATTATTTAACCTTTTAATAAATTCAATTATTTTCATTACCGTTATGAATATAATAATATATTATAGAGGATAGTGTAGTATCTACTAAACAGTGAAAGAATTCTTATAATCAAAATTTTTGTTTAAAAGAATAAGATAACCTTCTACTTCTACTCAATGTAGGCGTCGACCGATTATCCTCAAACAAAAAATCAATTTATTCTTTACAATATTAGTATAGATTACGAAATTATTAAAATACCGTATAACAAAAGATTAACATTAAGTGGATTCGGAGTGTTTTTATTTTGTCCTTTTTTCTGATCACTGAATAAAACATTTCAAATTTACGTAAGTTATACGTCGATATGTCAAATCGTCGTAAAATTTCGAAAGCACCAAAACAAAAGATTCGGACAGACGTCTGGAAAAATACTAAAATGATAATAAACTAGCGATATTTATTTTAAATCTATTTGCATTACAATTAAGATATCATTCTCATATAAGTTTTATTAAGTGTTTGAATTCTATAATTGTGTCCCATAAACAAGAAAAATACAGTTTGCAAATTTTATTGAAGCTGACTATATATATTATAAAAAGTAACAATCCAACTTTGGATTTCAATAAATTGATTTTAAGATGTATAATCGTTCAGTTATGGTGTATCGGTTGAACAAGGTTGCTTTGTAATAAGCTTTCAGGAAGTATATTATTGAGGCGTGCTCGTATACGTTACATGTTCACGAGAAATTAAAGAGTGGCTCGAACACATTGAATCAAAAGCGCATCTGGATGCAGGAGATTATGCTCATTTCAATGTAAATGTTACTCAGAACTTTACATATGTGCTTATTCGGAATATCCAATTTACATATTTATCGAAATTCCCTTTGTTTTGTCTGTGTGTCCAGTGGTGTCCCAAATTATAAAGAGATAGAGCGTACGTAGAATTCAATCGCGTCGCTTAAGTGGAAAGTAACATAACCACTAAAAACCCACAACTACATAATTTAGTTTATATCTAGCTAAGTACTAACTTATGACAACATATACCTAATGTTTTATTTTCTTCAAAAGACAATTTAGCCATTCAGTCTGTGGAATTTGCAGACAATATAGTTTTAAAAAGAATAAGCACAGTTGATTTCTAGAATTGATTTCAAAAATATTTTCAGTAATTATAAATAAAATTCAAGAAATGAAGTCAAAGGTAATAAGTACGTAGACGTTTTGCGTTCTATTTGATGCAAGTGAGCCGCAAAACATTTCTACATGCCCCATTTAAGTGATAGTAAACATTTATTGTAAGCGGAAACAAATGTATTTTATGGTATTTCTGATACAATTAAATTGGAACAAGGAATGTTCAAACAATGATGTAATATACAAAGCGTGGTAAATTAGCTCAAGTTCAAACGTAAATAAACTTTAAGGTATACTGTCATACATTGAGTATAAAGTAATTATTAATATCATCTACAATCACAGAAATAATTGTCAAATGTTTTTACAATAAACCGACAGTAGACAGTCCAATAATAAATTAAAAAAATCCATAATTGTAGTCGATAACGGTGGATTGAAGTAAAGTTAAATATATATTTATATGTTATACACATGTAAGTAAACACGGTATTCCTTAGAACGCATTTAAAATAGCTCTTCACGACCTCATCGTGGACCTTGCTACTCGCCGTCCATGCCAAATAACGTTCAACAGGAGATTCATGTTACTAATTACAATAAATTAAAATACTGATTAACGTACGCGCTCAGAATCTAGATTAAATTCCCATGTAAGTACGAATGGAGATTCGTAAATACTTGGCTTACGGTTTCGTGTAGGAGACATTATTTGTTTGTGCAGATGCGTAACTATTAATATTGTAAATATTATAAATGTGTTACGCTTTCATTTCAGATGTAAAGTTTGATTCACAGATAATCTATAACTTGAGCAGGCCCTTATATCATCACTGTATAAAGTTTTAAGGGTGGTAATATGTGATGAAAGTTTATATGAAATCGTCATAATCTTTCACGTGATTGTATAAAGTGCTGGTGAAAACGCGTAATAAGGCTTGTAAAAACATTAAAAATAATAATTTTCGATAGTGATTATATATAAGATGATGAAACATCTATGTGTGTGCATTATATATTAATATTATATAAAGTGACTATTATAAGAATTTGCTGTAGGTAGATATAGTATTGGAGATGCTCGATGTTATGTCGGACATCTTATCGAGAGAGAGCCGCTCCGTCGAGTCCGACGTTACGATGTATCATCATAGCAAACGTAATGAAATATCGATAAAGCATTGCCTACTCTCTACAATAACAAACGGGAATGATTCTTTAAAAGATCTTAACATAACTGATTAGGAATGCAATTTACATCATCCATCTTTACTAACGAGCATTACACAACGTTACATCTCGACGTGTCTTGTTAACTCTTGTGCATTATAAATCAACAACTGACAATAAAATTAATCCTACCAATGTAATAATTCAATATTTCTTAATCAAACTGAAAGCGTCTTGATTTTGGAATACAGAGAAGAACGCGGTTAGTTGAGTAGAATTATAAGAAAACGATAAATTATTTAACTTTGTAATTAGTCACTAGATAGTCCTAAGTTAAGAAACACAGTTTAATTAAATTATTTGCGTCTTGATTAACAGAATTCTGTAAATATCAAGAAAATCAGATTTTTTTTTTTTGTGATATAAAATAAATAAAAATACATTCATTGAAAAACATTACACAATTTACATTTGCACAGCTTCCACAGAAGGTTTCCCTGTGTTGTGGAAGACTGGCTCCTTTAACATTGTCTAATAATGTTTAGTTTTATACGTATAGTAAGTCAATCTAAGAAGATTTCTCTATCCGTATATGTCTATATACTGTCGCGGTTGACGTTTACGCAAGACCATAAAATTTATGAATAATTCCCCCATTTTTTTACATTCTTCACCAATCGCTTCCTCGATAAATTAAATGTTTTACAAAACACATTTTTTTTTCAATTTGAACCAGTAGTTCCTGAGATGAGTGCGTTCAAACAAACGAACCAATCTCCAGCTTTATCTAACATCGGTACAACCAATACGGGCAAAAAAAGATTTTAAATGAATACCTTACTATGCAGTTGATATAACTTGTTTCAAATTCCAGATAGGCAATGCGATGGCGCAGTTTGAACGCAATTTCGATGATGTTTGTTTTC
>JADANM010006787.1:6525644-6564232 GCA_026213755.1 Eurema hecabe | reverse complement strand
TGTAGTTTTTATAAAGATTTGCACATATTTCAGACGCTTATTAGAATTGCACCCGTTCATCGATCGGGAGCGAATAGGCGTGTGGGGTTGGAGCTACGGCGGATACGCGACCACCATGATGCTGGTTCAGGACACGGACAAACTTATCGCTTGCGGCGCTGCTGTCGCCCCCGTTACCTCGTGGCTGTATTATGGTAATAAACCGTTTTTTATTTTATAATAGTTATATTTTTTATTACAAGTAAAGATCAACAAAAATAAAAAGAGTTTCAGGCAACCTATACTTCTGGTTAAAATACACGAAAATCGCAAATGAAAATGCATGTTCATGTAAGAATGTTCAATATGTGTTCCTTATAAGTTTTATTAAAACATTTCAATTCATTTTAGAGAACACTTATTTTGTTAACCAGTAGTGAGAATTTTTTTTATATCTTTAAATTTCATTTTGATAATTACTATTACAGTCGAGAATACTAAATATTAAGAACTAAGAACCATTTCTTGTTAATATATAAATCAAATTATGTTTTAGATACAATGTATACAGAGAGGTACATGGACACGCCTCAAGAAAACATAGAAGGATACAGAAGATCTGACCTAATGTCAAAGGCTGAAAACTTGCGCGGGCGCAAATACCTGCTCATGCATGGAACAGCTGACGATAATGTTCACTACCAGCACAGTATGCAATTTGCGAAGGAATTACAAAGAGCTGATATCGCTTTTGAACAAATGGTAAGACTGAATTGTATGCTCATATTAATCTATCGACAAACCGCCAGAACTTATCCATATGTAATGTTGCTCAATTTCTTTAAATAGAAATTCTTGTGTATAGTCTTCTTATTATCACATTTTATTAATTAAAAGTAAAATTTGGCTGTATTTAATAGATTTATAATTTTTGATTTGTTTTGTACTATATTTTCAGAGTTATGCAGATGAGAACCATTCCATGCGTGGTGTCAGTCGACATTTCTATCACACCTTGGACCACTTTTGGACGGACTGTTTTTATAATTAATAAAATAAGTATTAGTAACTGTAAAGAAAGACTGTGATTGATAATAACCACTGCTATTCTTTGTCAAATGAGCTTTGTCAAAGGAAAATACAGAATAATTAATTTTATTTTGCCGTAATTCGAACGTGCTTTATACGACGTACTAAATACTTTGAATGATCAACTAAACCCAGTTGATCATTCAACGTAACATGGGTTGCCGACGCCAAAAATAACGGAAACCTTTTAAGTGTCTGTTACAAAACTAAAGTCACGTCAATAACTACTACTTATAGTATAGAGAAATAATAAAAATCGATGAACTAGTTATTAAATTAAAAGTGGTTATTGACGTTCATTTTGACGAAGAATAAGATGATATTCGTTTATTAAATTATAAAGAATTTTCGGAACGCCTTTTATTTATATGTGAATGTTTTTAGTCGTAAGTTTCTACTCCTAGCATGCTGCACGTAAAAAATAGACTAAGTATTAAGTAGTAACATTAAACGTTCTAAACAAAAATGAAGACGTGCGATAAGCAATTTAAAACGACCAAAAATTATGTACCTATTTAACTAAAATCCACTCCAGCAATTTAAAAAGAAAATAGCCCATTCAACATAATAGACATTGTCAAAATTTTATAACATTGTTTAAAGCAAAATTTCTAATATCTTTATTCATAAAAACTATGAAAATTCTAAGTAAATACGCGAGGTACATAAAACAGTACCAAAAAACCTTAAAAAGATGGTAAGAATTTTTATATCGCGATCGTACATTTGGCACAACAAAACATGTAATATCTATAACATCTTGCTAGGAGATCAGATGACAATAATACGGTGGTGTTTAACTGCGGTCCAGATTTAGAAGATCGTGGTATTTGCGCCATAGACGCATGTGATCCAGACAAATGCTACCAGGAACCGCGAGTGGTGATCATTGGCGCTGGCATGGCTGGCCTGTCAGCCGCTGCCAGACTGTCCAAGAAAGGAATTAACAATGTTGTTATACTGGAAGCATATGAAAGGTTACTTTTTAGTCTTCATACGAGTGCAATTCAAATACCTTGGTTTATAAATTTGGTACATAATATTTATGACATTATATGATCCTTCTTAATGAGCATTATTTAAGAATGTTTTTACAGCAATAGTTATCTGTTGTAGTATATTTCTATAATTACTCGTTTTTGGAGTGCGTATTATAAGTCTTCTAATTTATAATTAAATATGTTTATTCGCTAGGCACTGCATTTATTATAGATTTCTAGGAATTATAAGTTAAAGAATATTAATTATAAACATTTATTACTGTCGTATCTTACGAACTCAAGTATTTATTAATAATTAATCTGCTGGGCAATAAATTATTATTAATTTTTTATGACCATTCAGTTAATATTACTGCAGTATTTCGTATATTTTATTATAAATACAATTTTTCGTGTTAAATGAGTCATATACGCTTAATATTATTTTTTTAGGCCTGGTGGACGCATTCAGTCTTGTTGGCTCGGTGATATCGTAGCTGAATTGGGAGCGGGCTGGAGGCCAGACAATATTTCAACCCATCCAATTTACAAGTTATCAACAACGGAACAACCGCCACGGCCGGGAGTTCCTGGCGCGCAACATACACGGGGTCTCTTTAACAGTGTCGTCACCGGCAAAATACCCTTTCCTCCAACCATTACTGCCTATCATAAGTTTCGACAGATAGAAGAAGAGGCTGCCCGAATATACTGCCTGGGGGGAAATAAACAACAAGGGTCTCTTCTCAATTTTATGAGCTTAAGAATCCAGCAGGAACTTCACGAATATCCCGAAGAACAACAGCATGACGCAGCGAGAATCATGTTTGGGTTATCACATATGCTAAATGCACGATCTGGTGATGATATTGGAATGCTATGTGCGGATCATTTAGGATGCTTTATGAATATGCCAGGTGGCGACGTGCGTGTTCCGTTAGGACTGGTAGGTATCTTGGCTCCTATATTGCGACAGATCCCAGAAGGGGCAATTCGATACTGTAAGCCCGTAAGTTGCATTTACTGGGGTACTTGTATGAAAACAGGTTATCCGGCAGTCGTTTATACTTCCGACGGAGACGAATTTCCAGCCCATTATGTTATTGTTACAGTATCCATAGGCGTACTCTGTACAAATGTGGTACGGCTTTTTTGCCCAGAACTACCAGCCTCAAAAGTCGACGCTTTGCGAAGTATGTGTGTAGGCGCTTGTAATAAAGTATACCTGGAATATTGTAGACCGTTTTGGTTTTGGCACAAAGGAGATTTGAATTTTAAATTTGATCCGTCCACTTTATGCTTCCGCACGGACTGGACCCGTGGTATAAAATCGATTGAAGTAGTTCCTAATAGTAAACATGTTCTGGGCATTTTGATATCTGGCCCTGAAGCTGCCGTGATGGAAACTCTTTGCGATAGAGATATAGCTGAAGGGATCACAGATATATTAAGAATATTTGCTAAAAATCCATATATACCATATCCAATGACAGTATTACGATCGAATTGGTCATCTGATCCCTATTTTATGGGTGCATTTACCTGTGATAGTCCTGGTTCCGATGGATACGCTCAGCGTGCTCTGTCCTGTCCGATTCCAGGACCGAGTGAATCGATACCTCCGATACTCCTGTTTGCAGGAGAAGCAACTGTGCCAGGTCTTAACGGTACGGTAGCGGGCGCTCGTTTAAGTGGTATTAGAGAGGCTGAAAGAATTGTCCAACTGACGTTGAGATACAGAGGGCCACCACTTCCTGTACCATGTCAATGTGCACCTCCAAAGAAGAAAAAGAAAGAGAAGGAGTAATTACCACCATGCATTTTTGTAAAAACTTATTATGTACTTTTTATTGTGGACTTCATTTTGCCTCATGTCTCACGAAATTTTTGAACTTTTATTAGTCGTATATTATACAAATAATGTGTGTTTGTTTTGACTTCATTGAGTGTTATCTTGGCTTGGTGTAGTGTTGTTAGTTTATCTTTATGCACAGAGTGAATTGAGGTCGTCAAGTGTACTACGAAATGCGATGTTTATGAAATTGTTGTTATGTCTATATTGCACGTTAATAAATATTTTATTGTTTTATTTATAAAAATAAAAGTTAACCAATGCCTGAAAGCATTAAATTTAGAGTAGGTTTTTCAGTTTTAAAACTATTACAATTTACTTAGAATTTGATAAAATGAAGTGAATTTGATAAAGTGAATGAAATGACATTACTTTTTTTCCACTTGTAGGTTGATCTTAAATTGTAGTTCACCTGACATTCGTTACACATTGAACGTGTAGTTTAAACAATATTTCCTTGTAACAAACAGCTTCAACTTTCTCTATAGAATTTAGGATCGTTTAATTTCAGCGATACACTATTAAACTTTTTGTTTCCAATAATTACTTAAACAAATTTATGGTATCAAACAAAAGCGCTGGCACTATTCTTTTCTGGCATACATACAGGCGCCAAGCTGTCGCAGTCTCGCCTCAGTGTAGATTGAAAATTAATATATTTAAAAATAAAACAATGTCCTATATCTTTATGGTAATAGTAACATAAAACCTTAAAACGTGAAACCATGTTGGCTTGACTGTAGAGTTCATTGTTCTTGTCCAGGAAAAGTCCAGTAAACATATAAGAATGATTTTATAAAATATTCTGAAAATATGAAAAAGGCTTATGTTAGACAGGTATATTTATTAATAGAAAATATTTATTTAACGTTTATTAGAATCAACTTTATAATTTAGAAGTACTAATTCGTATTAGTGCTTGCGAGTTTGAATTAAGTAGCAAATTTCATGCGCAAAACGCTTAATTAATTAATTATTGGTCGTACACGTCAAAATAATATCTAATGACAAATATATTATATTAACAAGTATCTTATTCAAGAAAAATTCTTTCGGCGAATTCATAGAGGGTGCATGTCTTTGAAAGATATTATTATGTATTAAGTTATAGTGTTAAGATCTATGTAATATTTAAGGAGTTATTAAACTTTTGTAGTCGACCGTACCTGCTTGAAACATAAATAAGGTCAAGGACGATAATGAAATGAAAATGAAACGAAAAATATTTATTTTCTGAGTAGATTTGAAAAACAAATACCTTCAGAAAGTCTACATGGTGCCTACCACCGAGCGAGAAGAACCGGCGTAAGAAACTCGCACGGGTCCCACACTTTTTACCAAAAAAGGGGAAAAAAATCATCTTTTAAAATGTATAAAATTTACAATTGAGTAACTTAACATAAGTACTAAATACATAATTGTACGTCATATTATAATAGTGTAGAAGAAGCCTTGCATGCAGCCATCCTACTATCAAGATGTGCCATCATTTATGAAATCATTGACCTTATAGTAGGCTTTAGCACACAAACGTTCTTTTACTACTTTTTTAAATATATATTTTAATCTACAGTAGATAATGTTTTACGCAGCTGAAGTTAACTTTTGACGTATGGTGTAATCTCTGGTGTACAAACTAAATAGAAAACCATTATTTGTGAAACCCATAGCTTTATACATTAGTTGAAGAGAAGAAAAAGAGGACAGGGCACAACAGGATATATGAGACAGATATAAGAGGAGAGGAGATATAAGAGGATGGAGCATTGCTAGTTAACAACAGAATACACTTATCATATCAATTTGTTTTTGACAGGTATGAATTCACAACAACATATTATAACAATTAATTGATTCGGCTGAACTAGGACCGTCATAATTAAAATATTGCGTATCGAAAATTGTGCGTGCGTGACACGTTTATGAGCGCGTCTCTGCAGATGGCGGGTTGCGGAATCACACAAGGAGCCCTCGAAGATGCGTGTCGCAGCGCGCAGGATCGGCCCCCGCCCCGCGCGGTGCGTTATACCCCCGCATCTATTTCGCACAGTTTCTTACAAAAACATCGATATTTACGGTGCGAGGCTGCAGCGGCGGTCCGTGGTCGGTGGTCGGTGGTGTGCAGTTGTGGTGACGGTGCGTGGTGCCGGTGCAGGCGTGCGTGGCGCCAGGCGCGGTGGTGCCGCGGCCCGGGCGGCAGTCGCTCGCTGCAAGCCGCCGGCGCGGGTCGTTCCCGCCCGATCGTTCTCGCGTGTATGTTGAGCTCGATACAACCACCAGGTATACACGAAGCCCCCGCTCAAACCGCCCCATACATCATACAAACGCTATTCCGATTCATTTAGACACACTTTTCATTCAGCCCGTAGGGTTTCCCTGTAAAACACAGCTAGCATCATCCTCGACTCTCGATCGTATTTATCTTAAAAGAAGGTAGTGATTTTTTTTAGATTGAAAAAGGTAGAGCAACTCAAATTTGTGATTCGGTAAGGAAATTTATATTTCAGTTACGTATTTCAGTTTTTTGTTATCTCATTGGTTTTAACTAATTTATCCAATTTTAGTAACTAATTAAGACCATAATAAAAGACGTGTTAGGAGTAGACAGTTTTATATTGTGTACAATGCATAAAAAATTTACATTATTTGAATGTCATAAAATTTGATGGGTTTAATCTAATAAAACCACCCGAGAAAGAAAGGAGAGCAGTATAATATACTGGCCACCCGCCAACTGTCGTCTGCGCTTCTTTTGCAAGAAAGTATTTCAGAATTATTAGAAACATTTAGTCATACGTTTTTAAAATAACATAAATTTTGCATTATAAATTAACGTCTAAAGAGCGGGTCGAAACTTGAAACGTTTTGACGCGTCTTACTCGCTATATTACACGAGATATTTCTTCATTTTCAAGGGTCGTGACACCGGTTATACATCGTTCTTTTTATTCATTTTGCCCGAAATACATATTGTGCCAGTAAGGAATATATCAGCATGTTAGCTAAAAGTTACGACCTCAGTCAGTAAAAGAGCTTTTTATATTCAGCGATCACAAGGTATTAAAATTATACTTATATTAAACATTCCTTTGGCATTAAATTGCTCATTTTTGAGGTTAAAAACCAGGTATACAAACAAAAGAAGTCCTGTCAAGCTATCAGCCATTGTTAATTACAATAGAGAAAAAGAGAGATAGTGCTTTAAAGTAAAAATAACAAAAGACACGAGTTATTAATCAATCGAGCTGTTTATTGGAGAGCAATCGAACCTGCATGTTAATAACGTTCTGAGTTTTTAGAGCAGTATATCAGCATGCAACTTGATTAAACGTCGAGTATTGATATTTGGATAGCAGTTTCATGCAGTTATTTTGTTTATGAACTGATGTTTTTGTAGCTGAAAACAACTGAAAATGTAAAATTCTATTCGGTCGAAATTTGCTAAATAACACATTGAAAGCTTTTTGTTATTTTTAGTATCTAGTACGATCATGATCATTTCGATATTAAAAAAAAATCCCTAAAAAAAACCCTTCCTCTTGAAGATGGTGTGACCATTTGATAAAAACTACATAAAAATCGATAGCGACTTTATTTTATACTATGTAATGACAATAGTAAATTAGTAACGGAAACTGTTGATTATTATTGAGTCAATAGTGCCATAACCCGTCAATAACAATAAATCATATACATATCGTCACAGGTAATTAATCATTAGCCAAGTTATTTTTCACGTGTTATTTAAATTTCACATTTTTTTAAGATTTTACTATTTTATCACAAAATATGTGCATCGCATATAAATGCATTTTTTGTAGATGCTATTTATAACATTTTTGCTAAGAAATGGGACTTAGAGACGATATTTTTATCGAATATTCTTTGTTTTTATTTACATATTTCAGAAGACAGTTTTTTCCCCAGTTTTTATTCTCCCAGTCTTTTTTTTTATTTCGAAAACATGAAGTTAGCCGCAAGGAAGGGGCGAACATTAAGACCACAAACTCAACTTGGACAAACATAATATATTTACGTGACCTTTCAACTTGCCCAAGTGTTGGATGTTGTTGCATTCTTGAAAATACAACATGTTATTTCAGCAAGCTATGTTTTGAAAGGTTGTTTTTATGGTTTAGACTTTAGGGCTTCCACATAGTTTAGGAACATACAATGTATTAGAAGTCGTAGGTACTTTGTTCAAATTATTTATTGCTTTCGTTTTATGGTTTTCAACATTCTTAGAATTTTGGCGCAGAATGGATCACTTAAATATACATATATTTCCCACATTCTATGTAGCATATTTTGATTTAACTATAATTTTAATTGAACTATTGCCATGTAAAATATATTTTAAAAGTAAAATATACATTTTTAAAAATTATTTAATATTCTGTGTACATAAAAAACGAATTGCATATTCAATTATAAAATTTGCATATAATAAAAATCAAACTTGTTTGCTATTTAAACATTTAAATATTTATATAAATTCATTTGAACAATTATAAAACATACTTAAGACAGATTTTATTAAGTCTGCGATTACGATCTACATGCTCGTTGTATAAAACTGTTTTCCATTCATATTCAATTAGAGAATATCATACAAATACAAATATCGTCTAAAAATACGTCTGCAATAAAACGATTTTTAGTTTCCACAGACGTTTATTCGTTGACGTTGTTCTAATGCTCTTATAAAGAAATTACTATTATGGATATAAAAAATAGATGAGTAATTATTTTCACAGTTAGCTCATAGCATTCTTTATTCATGATAAGACTCATAGTGTTAAATAGTCAAGACATGTTTTCTATTATAAAAGGTTTGAAAATTTGGGTATCCTCATTATATTAAGACAAGGTCTTAAACAAAATATTGATTGGATAACCGAAAACGTTATAGTTCGTAATAACCAGTATAATATTTATTAGAATTAACTTAAGAGCGTTGGCACTTAGCATAGAATATTAAATTGACAATAACGCTTCCAAGTTCAGAAGTGTGTCATAACTGTGGTCAAACACGAGGAATTCAGTTAGCGGGGAGACTAATAGAAGCGCCGAAGTGTCACTTTTGCTTGAGTGTTGCTGACGTTTAGGGCAATTTCAGAGATATACCCCAGAGATGCAATTTCCCCTTCCGCCTAATTGCTCTCAAGGTTTCTAACCTAGTTAGTATGACTGCTAGTAGCCTTTATAGTTCGACTGGGCCAACTTCATTTGTCGAAAATTGGCGAGCTAGCTTAGTTCGACATTGTGTTGGTGAATTAACAAAACTTACATCTCTAGAACTTTATTAAAACTCTAGCCGCGTCCTGTGTAGTTCTTGTTCCTCTAGGACAGGATTAAACGCATCCTATGTGTTAGCACAGGCTCTAGTCTACTTGAATGCTAAACTTCAGTCAAATCCGTTCAGCAGTTTTTGTTAAAGAATATCAAAGATCGTTTTTTAGATATACACTACTGAATATAATGTAAATCTGTTAATATCACATATTTAACAGATTAACATTGAAATCAGCCATTCCAACTTAACTATTTGTTATAGCAATGGATACACCTCGAAAATATATCGAATACTGAACAAAAATAGGTACAAAACGGATATTATCCCACTAGGCGAGTCTGATTATGCTATAGAATATATGAATGGATAACCGCAAGTATTTACAGAAACAGTTTCTTATCGGCAAAATTGCAATAAACTGTGTACCGTCATTTCCCCAGTTTTCCTGTTTCGTATTGTATATCGGTTTGAGCAATTACGACAAATTGAACTAGAAAAATTCTACTGCTACATAATTGCAGATTTTGTATACTATGACTATATATAATTATACCACATTTGCAATTATATATACCGATAATTAGGTATTGAAGAATAATAATTGTAACACCTATGTATATAAATATTTTTTGCAATTCTCGGTTACAATATAGATTTTCTTTTTTTTTACTTACGTAACTATATATAGTTTTCATTTAACAAGTAAAATTAAATAAGTGTCATTTAAATTTATGATAATTATAAAAAAAAAACGTGGTTTAACCATCTTAAAGAATTCGAGTAAGAGTATAGTATAGTAGTAAAGAGTATAGAATAAAAATTTATATACAAAATCGAAATTATACTACATACTATAAAAACACCATATACCAAGCCTACCTACATAACAAGATATATAAAATACACACTGATGCATAGCATTCATTTTGTTTCAGGTGCAAAATCTTCAGCGCTGAACTGTTAACGATCCCGAAACACTTGAATACCTGTTCGGACATCGTAACGTCATAAATCATTAAGTGCTCGCCAAACTCTATTTTTAAAGTGCCTAAATTGCATAGTTCTAGTTATTACAGATGCAAAACATTGGTATTTGTTGATGTGCTAGTGTAAATATTGAAACAAAATATTGAATATTTGACAATTTTAATTGAACGTGCTCATCGAACATAAGATAATGTTTTAAAGGTATGTTTAATGCTTTATTAAATTTATTAAGTAATCTGCGTACATTCATAATTTTAAGATTTTTTGCCGCCTCATTATAAGCAATAAAAGTCGATAATAATTAATAAACTAATCTGAACATGAACAGGGAAAACATAATTAGCCATAATTCGGTAAACATATAAATTAAAGATAACTTTGCTCATAGCCAACTCCTATCTCACTTCCAATACGCAAATGGGGATTGTACAATTTCATTAATCTATTTCCCGAATCGAATAGGATTAGGATGAATTAAGTACTTATCTATTATTACATTGGCCTCACTCCAAATGTCGCGACACTTGCCGTGGCCTTCGACAAGGTTAATTATATACAACGGAATATTTACAAGTGCGATCACACACATGGTATCATTCATGATCTCATAAATGCAAAACAGATTATAAAAAAATTTTGCTAATCATTATTTTCAATCTTTCAACTTAAAAATTCCTTTCAATAAACGTTATCCAAACTTGACCTATTTAATGGCTTTTTGTATACATCTATTATATTTTTAATTTAAACGTAATAAAAACTAAGAGCAAAAAACTCTTTTTTCTCTAAACTACAAATTGTTTCGAGAAATATCGGCAACAGAATATTTACATTATTTATTACACATATATCATTCTCCAGCGTCGAACATACAAGTTATTTGTTTATGTAATTTATCTGTAAACGGGCAAACTGCTACATCGAATTGAATATACGTTTGCCCGTAACTGACGGGTGTGTACTTACGAATGATTTAAAACAGTAAACCGTCAAATTGTCAGCGGCTGAAAATTTATGCCGCCATTTGATGTACACACGGAAATGTAGTCTTGTTTGACGCATATGAAGCTTGTATCGACAATTTAATCGTGTGTATTGGCTGCAATTGGAACACGGATGGACGATTTCGGTCTGATGGCCTCGTCACCACCTGGTGTATGACGGATTACATGCAGCTTACGGATGTAGCGTTGTATTGAATTTCAATTAATATCTATAAGTTATTGCATCGGTTGTCAGATATACATATAATACGACATTTATAGGAATAGTATTATAGTTTAAAGAGGTTCAATCATAAATTACAAGTGTTGGATGAAAATAATCAACATAATTAAAGAGTAGGAACATCATAATTTTTTATACCAATCTACGATGCTTTATAAACTACTTGCTGCATAATAAACATTTCATTGACGATGTTTACATTCCCATAAAAATTCGAGGGAGCGTCTAGAAAATGATTTTTATGGCATAACAACTCTAAATAAAAATGGTTTAATGTGTGTCATTTATGAGGCGTAGGTCGTAGCGTTACTTTTGTCGAATAGGCGTGGCATTGTGCTTCAATCAACGGCAGGAAATTATAGCTAATTTCCATTAAAGCACTTTCCAGGCGTAATTGCTCATATTGTATACTTGGCAATTTACACAATGGGAAATACACGCTTATAATTTTTATTTCTAAATATTATGAAAACTATAATTTGAAATATCAAAAGTATGATGTCCTGACCTATAATTTTCTAATATAAATATTTCTTGTTAAACTCTTAAGTTCAGACCATTCAAACGAGATGCAATGTAGGTAGAAAAACTAGAGTTTATTCAAAGATGTTCCTTATGGGAGCAATGTATTCAAAGTAGTGGACTACAAGATTTTTCTCAAAGTATCGTGATAGTTCGCACAGCGCACCAGTGCCCGTAATATTTACACTATTTGGAACGGAGCGAAATGTTTTTCGAGACCCGGTTATTACACGTGCAAGAAGTTTTCATAATACGTGAAAGGAATGTGTATTGAGAAATTTTGACATCTGTATTTTTCCGACTTCGAAAGGAAATGCATTGTCGAAGTATTTCGCTAACTTGTGTCTTTCTGATCAAACTTTAGGGTTCTCTAACATGCCCCAGGGGTTGAGTGAGCTGTTTCTTTAGAAACAATAGAAACTAGAGTTAAGTGTATTTTCTATTGTTAAATAAAATTTTATTCTTAAGCTATCTACACCAATTGTGAGATATTATAATAATATCTCGACAATACAAAAATGCAGAAGTAATCTTTGAGTAAACGTATTACGTCAAATGAAAGCTAAACTTCATTTACACAATGTCTTGGAACGTTTTTCAAGGAAGCATTGCTTGGTATTTGTTCTCTTTAATTATTTGATTCTTGGAATAGCCAAGAGTACATTGTTGCGCATAATCTAGCCTCTTTTCAGTAACTTATATAAACTGAATAGTTCGGACAACACAAAGAAAGCACAAAGGTTTACTTTTGAGCTGAAGTGATATCGACTTGGCCCGTATCCCAAGATGCAATTTGGGGCCAGACGTGACCAAACATGAGTATCCGCAATAACCTACTCATTTAAGCTCCAACTGCGATAACCAAACATAAAAGTTTACCATTTATTAAAAATTCAATTAAATGCAGTCACGACATGAGTCATTTATGAAAACTATAGCTAACAATTTTATTTGTCTGCATAATTAAAGTAGGTACCTACAGTTTTTATTAGTCGCATTAAATTAGTACAAAAGTACCCTTATTTCGTTACTTTTTCACTTACATTTAAGACTTTGCAGTGGAGATACGAAATCTCTTAAATGGTTTTTATATTCTTATTAAACCAACTGGAGTGTTAAGAATGTAGACGAAGTTTAGTAAACATACTGCTGTTGAAACACCTGTGAAAATTTCCGGTCGTTTGAAAGCTTGTTTTGAACTGGCAAAGCGACGTTAAATTGTTAATTCAAAAAATTTTCCAGCTTTTATTCTTTTGTTTTTCAAATTTCAATCCTAATCACTGAGTCTCGAGAGGTTACAGTTTTTCAATACTATTATTAGCTGAAACATTCTGAACCATTTTAGCAGAGAAACTTGGACAAAACTGAGGTTAATACATTTTAAGCGTAAATTGTAATAAAAATGGTGACAAATAAAATGCTTTGTGTACATCTCTCACAGGGACTACACCTAAATTAAGGACTTATTTCTCATGGATACTAAAGTCAAAAGTTGACCAAATTAAAAAAAAATTAAAATCGCCGTACCTAGTCGAAAGTGCTGAGGCGATGACATAAAAATAAAGTAGAATTTTGAACCTTTGAACCAACCTGGTTTTCAAGTTGGATGAAGATTTATTTATTTATATATTTAAAAGGGGTCGCCAACGTGTCGTACATTAATTATATCTACTCTATTATATTATATTTATCTATTATATTTAATGTAACACAATAGACAACAAGTGTTACAAATTAGATAACGCCGCCACAATTAAAGGCGTCTACAAAATACACATAATTTAAATATAATTTAAAACAATATAGATTAATACAAACATATACATTGTTTTGAAGTTAAAAAAAAAGAAAATAATGGAAAAGATAATTGATTATTTCTTAAATTATTAATTAAAACTCTGCGAAATTTGCTAGTGCTATCATGGTTGATATCAATAAGCATGTGTTTATGACTTAAGTCATTCTAACAACGGGCAAATTGGCCCCGAGGACTGTCCTTCAGAGAGATGGGTACAATGGGGTCATCCTATAATATCTTGGATACCTAGCCAGCGCACGGAACCCGAAAAGACTGAGTAACGCTGGGCATTCAATTTTATTTGTCATCACCTTGTATGGGAATATGCCGTCGCGTCGGCTACAATTCTACGCAATGAAAATAAAGATGGTAATGATCATTTTATAACCTATTATTTTTTTGTAGTTCTGATACTCTTCGTGAAATGCGTCGCTTGCGACAATACTGTGTTAAATCGATATGAGATTTTTAGGACCCTTGATCATCCGTTATCAAATGTAATCTAAATTTAGTTGGTAGCCAGGATATAGAAATAAAACGCTAATAATGACGCAGACTATTTCCTATTCATTTTACCTCTAGAAACTAAAAACGCTTTTATCACAAGTCCAACCAGTCATTTACTTTTAAATACAAACTGAATTAAGCTCCCAGAAAATTAAATAGTTGTAAATCCAACAAATAATTTGCTATCCAATGAGGGCTTTGTATTGCATCGGCTTTGTAAAAGGTCTCATTATTATTAACAGATTGAATTAACGTAAGTGCAGTATTAAATCGATGTTGTTTTTGGCGAACAATTTGCGTACGGAGGTCGCGGGGCTGGGGTCGGGGGTGAGGGGATGACGCACGAGATGCGGGCGGAGCGGGGGCGCGGTCGTTACGTCACGTGGAGTCCTGTCGGGAATTTTTTACATTAAACGCTGTATTGAGAAGATAAATTGATGTAATTAAGAGAGACATGATAGGCTATGACCTCTTTTGTAACACAGTAACAGGAGAAGGTATAATTGATTAAGAAGTCCCAAATATTTTGAAGGTCCTAGAAATATACCTACAATTATAATTATTAAGGAAAAAAAAAATCGCTCTAAAAAGTAATTTAGCATAAATTAAATAAAACCACAATCATATAA
The DNA here is from genome assembly GCA_026213755.1 of Eurema hecabe. Lineage (NCBI taxonomy): Eukaryota > Metazoa > Arthropoda > Insecta > Lepidoptera > Pieridae > Terias > Terias hecabe. The sequence continues at coordinate 6,549,366 of JADANM010006787.1, read as the reverse complement.
AAATGACATTACGAATATAAAAATCATAATACGTAAAAATTTTGATCAAAACACCAATATAATATGACCTAAAATGAATCCGAGAAAAAGCAATTAGGTGGTAAAAAACAAATAATAAATCAACAAGAGAGTTTTCATCAGTATTCGTGGAAAAAGTGTAAAAATAGCAAAGCGGGGCTTTGTAGCAGCGGCCTACAGCGTAGCTGGCTCTGTTCATTGTTTTAAGACTTGCGCACATTACACGAAGCCGCTCATAATACCCCATTGAAACTCGCCGAGCTATGAATCTTGCGTGAATTCTAAACTCTAGAAAGGAACGTTTATTCCGCGTACAATTATATTTATTGAATTCGTATAAACAATGAAAGAGTACATTAATTGTTAGTCCAAAGTTCGAATTAGGTACGTTAATCTTAGGAATTAGTAAGAGTTATCTTTCGAGCTTTCAATATTGTATATAATATTGAAAGACATATATATAAGTATTCAGTAAAAATGAGGTTTCTCTTCAGTACTCAAAAATATGTTACAATATTACTGAAGACTTCATAAAAAAATATTATTTCACATAAAATTTTACCAAAAAAATTATATGTGAAAATGTTCAAATAGGTACGAGAATCCATGAATTTATCGCACTTTCTTCGAAGTTTTTACTAAAGCATTTTTATTATGCTCCGGTATTTATTACGATTTCATCAATAACTAAAATTTTGACAGGACATGCTTGTGCACGATAACTTCACTTTTTACGAATATTAATCACCCAAAAGTATTGTGTATTAGCACGTAACTACCACGAACATGAACAGTAATTAGTATTGGCCGATCAATTTCAATGATTAGAAACTTAATCGTCATATCGTCACGGAAAGCGTCGTAAACTTCAACTTGTAAAAGATATCGGATTGCAAAGCCGATATTAGATACGATCTTAGCAATTGCTTTGATAAAAAAAATTAAAACATTATATAATAATATACTTTTATACTAAACGGATGAAACAAATAAAGGGAACCAAGCAAATATGTATGGAATTCAAATTCGTAGATGATCGATTTTCACCAAAAACTGTTTAAATTAATTGCAGTTGAATTTGCGGTTAACAATTATATGATTTATAGCTTGAGTTATTCTATAATTGTATTTACATTTATGTTATACGTATAGGCAATTATTAGGCTATTTTTTTAGTCCTGTCATGGCAGGGAGATCTCTCTTTTTAAACGCAGGCGTAGAGACGCCCAAAAAGCAAGGCTAAGAGTAGCCTTGCTTTTTAAACGGAGATGAGTGACTGTATTAAAAAAAGGATTTTACTAGTCCTACTTGCGGTATGGAATACAAATATATCTGTCCAAACCATGGAGCCAAATTTCCAAATTCAAGTGGGTATAAATTTATTATTGATAATTATATAATAACATAGAACATACAGTACGTAATTGTTAATCTTTGTTTATTCTTCAGATGTCGCAACAATCTTTTGCATAATACAAAATGGCATACTTTATAATTTCATCCTAGCAACTAAAGCAATAAATTATTCTAATGTTTAATTCACTAAAAGTGCATTAACAGAACGGAGAGTGTGTGAATTTTTAATACAATTGAGATTGACGCGTTTCAACGATGATGTGGTCTGCGTTAATGGTTAGTTTTCCGCAAATAAAGGGAAAAAACTGCAGCGTTATTAATGGAAGTGTCGGGATACGGGCTATTAGTTACGTATATGATGCTTTTTCATTTACTCTCGTGAACGAAGTAATATTTTAGCATTGGTCAGTAAAATTCTGCGAATATAAAGGTCATCCAATAGTCTAAATTAATTAAATTCAAATATAATTCAATTGTTACATACGTATGTACAGTATTTTTGTTACACAAATATACTACACTAACTATATATTCTATGTTGTATTAAACAATATTTTGCGTTTTATTTGCAATCGGTTCAGTGGTTTTTGGCGTGAAAGCGTAACAGACAGACAGACAGATATTTATTTATATATATAATATGTATGTTTTTGTATGCATGGTGTGACGGCCTTCAAAAATTGTTACTGTTTTGGTGAAAATTGTGTTTTTGTTTGTTTTAAAGTAAGCAATTATTGGTTGTCCTTAAATAAAATAAAAAAAATAAAAAAATAGACAAACTGCGAATATATTACGTGTAGTTTAACTAGTTGAACGACAGCCATGTTTTACCCTATGATATATGTAATGTGAATAATCTCATCGCATGACTAGATTTATTAGATCAAATTGGATCGACAACACCGCGACGAAATAACGTATACTTAGAAAAAAAAAGAAACTTTCTGCTATACAATTTACAGTTGAGTGTGGAAAACGAATTTTTCTATATAATTGATTCATTTAATTTAAAAGCATACTCGTATTCCAAAAGACACCCTTTGGTAATTGAATTTAATTAAAACTCTTTCGTACTGTATCTGCAAAAATCGAGCGATTTATGATAAGCTATTAATAGGGCAGCAACAAGTTTGGAACGAATCACGATAAATATAACTATGTAAGCGAGTTTTGATCGTGAACCCTTTTCAGCGCTTCGTTAACAGTGAATTGTTTATCCAATTAAAAGTTTGCAAAACAAATGCTGCAAAAAACAAGTAAAGGCGAGGGCTTCTTGCCTAGTTCACCCCGCGATGTCTTTATTGAACATTGTTTTAAATTGATCATTACTTGAAGATATAATTCAAATAGTAAACTTTTATTTTTTGAAGGTTTTTTCTGAGTCTATTTAAACTGGTACTGTTAGTAATTTTATTGATAAAAACTTACTATATTTCTTAAGAAATGAAAGTTTTGAAACAAATGGTATACAGTATATTTTGGTGTGTCAAAATGCGGGTCATAACTAGAACTTTATAACACTGCATTTTCGCGTGCTACCAATGATTCGATTTATAGTCAGAAGGCAATTTTAGAATAACTTTTCTCTACCGAAAAATACTAAACATTTTATTTATTATATGAATTATTCAAGTCATATTCGAAATAAATAACAATATTTTCTATATATAAAATGTATGAGTAATGCTATTTAGATAACAGGAACGTCAAGACAGGTGATGCGAGCAGCGACTCACAATTTAATATTTCTATTCCTCTACCGTATTCAAACTGCCAATATTTTCTCGTTGTATTTATAGAAATGTATTGCATTATTTACATTGTTATGGCACAGTACTTAGATATTTAAAAGAACATTCGGAATAAAGAAAAAAATCAAAGCGTGAGAAAAATGTTTAAAAATATGTTAATAGTGTACGCAAAAAGATATATTGGTATAGCGTACTCAATAGATATATTTCAGTCGATTAGCGTAGGTGAAGGTTCGAGAGAATCTTGTCTAATTAACGAAGTGTTACTATTTATGAGAGTTTATTTACTCAGTTTCCTGAACACATGTTAAGCGCAAGTTTCGAAGGCCGCCATTAATCACCAATACGATGCAAGCTCGTAGCGAATTATCAGAAATTAATGATAGCAGGTAATCGACGGATGCTGCTTAGCCTTATTAATTAGCTGTCAGCAAATTATTAGTATCAATGTTTATTTAAAGCTCGGTGGTTGCTTGTGGAGGATAAAGAGTTGTTCAGCTTGGACGATTTAAGGGAAAATAACCATAATCACTAATCATTTGTTTTACTATTTGTAGTATTTTTTCGTATAACTACAATAAACATAAAATAAAGTTAATATATATCCATCGAGTTCTGTATATCTTCACAATTTAGATCCCAAGCATGACTGCTGAAGAAGTTTTGGCGAATGTCTTCCAGAAATTAAATTTATCTCGCTCCGTTACACGTCTGACTGTTCATACATGTGAATCCTCTAAGGGCGCGTTTGGTAATTTTAATTAAGTATATTCAGCAGCGTGAGCTCAGGGCGCCGAGAGACGTAATAAATGTTAACTGTAGGGGTAACAAATAGGTGTGGGCCCTAGCTCCTAGCTCCGCGACGACAGGTGATACCCGCCTGTGAATCCTTCCTTCCTGAAGCTATAACGTTCAACTTTATAAATATATCTCCCTTCCTTCCCGTGCTGGAGAACTTTATACACTATTACATAATTTATCGCTTCATGCAAATCCGTAACCTTTCTGTAAGTCATTTCTGCATAAGTGATAATGTACCGCGTCGAGCGTTTTAAAACGTTTGATGCAAGATAAGGTAGCTTCTTTATTAAGGCAAATATACTTAATATAGTCCATACTAATATTATGAAAACGAAAGTAGCTTAGCCTGTCTGTATGTCTGTGTTTCCATCACGCTTAAACTAATAAACCGATTAGAACTAAATTTGGTACACAGATGGTCTAGAGCCTGAGATAAAACATAGGCTACTTTTTAACTGGAAAAAGGGTTATACGGGGGAAAGGGGGGTCAAAGTTTATATAAAAGTCCACGCGGACGGAGTTGCGGGTGTTAGAATAGTATAAGGGCAATAGCTAGTATTATTATATTTATCATTTCAAAAACTTTAGGCAACTGAAGATCGTATTAAGTGTGGTTTTCTGTAAGTATAAACGTATCTTGGAACTCAATACAAAGTTTACCAACGTAATGTCACAAAGTAACAAAGATTTATGTAAAAAGGGGGATAGGAATTCAAAGTCGGATTACGTGAATATCAGTGAGCCAGGAAAGGTCTAAATCTTACAAGTCTAAGTCAAGGGGTTGAAGAATTTTCCTTCATACTATTTAGGTCAAGTTTGCCTCAGCCGAATCCAACTTCTAAAAGTCTACAAAATTGAACGCAAATCCGATTTGTACTTTTCTCAGAGTGAATACGTTTTGAAACATATAAAATAACGCTCTTCCTTCTTGTGCAATACTCGTATGTATGGCAATACCATTATTACCTACTCTCGGCTTATCTATACTTAAATATTATAGAGAGTAGTTTGTGAGACTGAAGGCTAATATCGGGATCCAAGAAAGCCATTTGAAATTTGTTTTGGAATAGGAAGCTCTATTTACGAGTACCATCTTTACTTAGAGACTTACACTATTAGGTATGCTTGTAGTTCTTTTACACAAAAACTAAAGAATGAATTTAGCTTAAGTTAGACATGTGTAAATTGGACTATCTTATCATTAACACATAGGATACTACCAGTAATACTAAGCCAACGGAAACATTAGGAAGGGCTAATAGTTTGATAATTTCACCGTGCTTTTTAATATGGACTAGATTTGCGAAAAATTAAATAAATCGCTTATTGATAATTTTAAAAAAACATATGTGAATTCGAATACATTGTATTTCATTCGCAAAATTATGATCAATGAAACAAGTTTGTACATAAATATAATCAAATCTACAAAGTCTAATATTTGTATTAACAGTGTAGGGGCGGTTACGATCATCTAGATTCTAGAGGAACTTTGACACTAAATTTCAAAGTTAAAGAGAAACTTATGAAAGCGAGTGAATCTGTTATTCTAGAAAGAGCCATTGCCGAAGAGCTCAGTGCATAATATACATAGAGATTAACGACTTATTAAATTTCGTGTTGCAGTCCTTTTGTGAAATTATTTATAGGACCAAAGTTTTAAAACTATACTAATAACGACCACTGAATGTTATCCTTGTACTTATTTTATATAAGGTGGGACTAAATATGGTTTAATATGATAGATAACGTTACCTGATCTTACGTAAGCCTTACCTAACGTAGGTTAAATATAGTGAAATAAGTAATGTATCAGACACTTCTTGAAGGTTCACTGCTCTCTGCCCTTGACGCGTCTTACAACTATACTATATAAAGAGCATTACAAAATTCTCACGTTGTCTGATACGTTCGCTTGATCTTATAATCCGCACTAATCCTATTAACGAGTCCAAATATTGGCCAAGTTAATTGGATCCCGCTATCGCTCTTATCACACACGACTGCGTAAAGCATGAGCCTTCATAATAGGAGTCGGGCAAACGGAACAATAGCCATCGGCTGCCTACAAATGACCATAGCGACGGTTCTATTTCGGGACGCACATATATTTTTATGGAACGTCTCTTTTGTCTATGACAATCAAACTGTTTTCTTCTATCTCGACGTACTATTGGATCTAAACCTAGTACCTATTCCGAATAGGATATAAAATTCTTAGTTTTTAAAAATAACTTAGCTTACATATACTATCGCAGGATGCAAAAATGAAAATTGAATAAAAATTCGTACGTGCAGTATATCGCGATCAGCTGGTTAAAAATAATAGCGACAAAACAATATCTAATCGTACAGATTGTCATATAATTGCGGAGTGTGTAATTATTTATTATTCCCTTATACCGTCTCATAAAAGGCATAACAAAAAGTTCAACAGTGATCAACAGTATCAACAGCATGCATTGTAGGATTAACCATTGGCGACAGTTGGATTTTCGCGTGGCGGCGCGCTAACTACGCCCCAAGTGGCCACTAAGCATAATACCGCAGACAATTAGGCAGCACCAATTACTCGCTTCAGCTTTATAATGCAACAGACACTAATTTTCGTCATTCTTCTCGTAGACGCTTTTTAAGGCCTAACTATTATGTGGCATTGTGAGGCTGAATAAGAATTTTGAAATTGTTTAATAAAACTCGTCTTTTTTAACTTTCGTAAATTGTTACAGGAGCTACTTAGGATATTTAATTAATTTACTCGAAAAATAAGTTTGAAATTTTCCTGGGTGAAAAATTGATGGAAGGGTAGACATAAAAATATAAAAAAGTATTTGAATAGTATAAAACAAACTTTAAATATTGTTTTAAATAAAAATATTAAGGAAATTTATGTTAATGCAAGAAACTCTGTGAATAAATTGTAACAGAGACTAATAACACACAGTGACATTTAAAAGCGTTACTTAACGCTCGAATGGTGTTGCGAAATAGCAATTAAACCCAAAAAGGATTTATTATTACCTTCCGTGCCTGAAGTAATAGAATACTGGAACTAAGATTGCATCTAAATAGTTTTAAAAGGTGCGGCCAACTTCAGTTAAAGTCGAAATTGCTTTGAAAATCCTCGCACATGCAGCGTTTGCTTTAGATACAGTTTTAAAGAGATATTGTATTGGTTCTCTTACGAGCCAGCTCGACTTCGCACTAAAAGCTACAATTTTAAACATTTTTAATGGTAAATGTATAAGTACCTCTTTATATTAAAACGTTCTCTTAGTTTACGTTCTACGAAAGTTCGTAGAACAGTTTTAACTAGACAGCGTTCATTATCTGATGTTAATTCCGTTTTAAAGTTGTACCGTATATTTATATTTATTTTCAAATTTATAGTGAAGCTTACAGCTTATTTTTTCATGTTATCACGGCATACTAAATTTATTTCCTTGTGTAATTTCCAAGGCGCATTTAAGGTTTAATTATATTTAACCTTGACATGCTACGTTTAAATTTAATGCAACATATTAGAGGTTATTATGAGGCCTCGTAGCACGACCTTAAGTTTTAAATCACACGTCACTGATAAGCTGAAGTGACTTTATTATGCGATTCATGTAAAGTGGAATGTATATTTATTATAGCTAAATGCATATTTTCTTAAGTAAATTGAGCTCATAAATTCTAAAACCAAACTAAATGTGTTAAACTAAAGTAATATTCGATGACAAATGTGCGAATAGTGTAGCCTTTGCCATCTGTCTTTTACATTTTTCCTGCTAAACCCGACTTGAATGCAATTTTGCTGCGAAAATTTGACGTCTATTGGACTAATCCGATTCGAGAGTCGAAGCAAACGGACGTCCATTTTCAGATGGCTTGACCTCAACCGCGCTGATATTCTTTCAAATGGACTCTCCGTTTTCTAGCTCAAAATATCAATAAAGAGGTATATCTTCAACCTTACTGGTTTTTAAAAGCTACACACTATATAGATTTTTCAATTTATTACTTAACACGTGTTTTATATTGGATACATTACATATAAATATAGATATAGACGACAAATCTACATGTATACAGAACACTACGGTCCGGATAATTTAATTTCATTAAGCGAACTAAAGCGTTACTACAAAAATGTAAAATATTTTATAAATTACTATCCAAAATTCCAAATTTTTTATCCAACTTTACACGCTACGCTAACATTACTTCAGTGTCTGTCTTGTGAAGTTTGATTGTCTGATAATAAAAGTTTGATTCTCTGTAAAGTCAATGAGCTTCTAATTAATAGATTAATACGATCCGTGTTGCTGCGTGATATAGAAGTCTTACGTACATACATAACTTTTCACCAATTATTACATTTTATATATTTTTATTTCTTGTTATCTTTTGTAAGTAGTTATTCAATACATATCTACGTATTATATATAGAAAACATACTACTAATAACTGCTACTATATGTCGTATTTTTATACATAATGGACTTAATTTGTTGATTAAGGCTACTACAACAAATTACGTTATTTTATTGAGTATTAAATAAATAAACAAACAAGAAAAGATTGCGTGTTCGGCTAGCTTCCTCATTGCCGCCGTGAATGGAGTTACCTCGTACAAACTTTTTAATATTTTACACGAGCTAACACTCACATTCATTAATGTTTCTTTCGATAAACTTTCTTAAACTTGCAAAATTTTAGTTAAATTACTCAATCCCACGCCATAGTTTTGTTAAACCTATATTTAGACTTTTAATGAAAACTTATTACTCGACCGATCATAATGTAATATTAAAATATGCTTTATTTTAATGATGACAGTAATATAACTCAAACCCCAACGAAAAATATTGCAAATACAAATTTATAAACAAAGCACTTCAAGTAGACTTCGCTGTTCTGACTTTCTGTAGCCTTTGTTTTCTTAGTTCTTTGAGTATTATAAATATTTTAAAGAAAAATGAATTTAAAGTATTCTCGGTTGCAAAACTAGTTTTCAGACAATGTTATTTAAGAATATAAGTGTGACTCTATGGTAGGGTATTCTGAACGATCATTACGTGGACGTGGCCTGATCAATTCAACACATTTATGCTTTAATGGCCCCATTGTTATACCACTTATACCCACACCGCTATCTTATCTAAATTTCAAAGGATACTTTCGGTCCGTCCCAAAGTCGCGCAGTGGCCAAACGTTTCCCACATTCCGGTACCGCGTGTTTATTACCACTCCTGATTGCCAAACTTTGCAAGTTTTTATAGAACATTTTGTTTTCTCACGCAATTCCATTTGTAAAACGCCTCCATAACTCTCTCAACTCATAACAACTTAGAACTTAAACTGTTTCGTGTTTGCGTTAGGTCAGAAAATTTTTAGCAAACTTGGTGTTATTCAGCCTGAAACATATACTTTTGTTGGGTTATTACATTACTTATAATTCCAAAGATTTTTGTTTTTTTTTTTGGGTTTGCTTGGTTACATCTGTCTCGGTTCTGAATAATAATTTATATTGATGACGAATAAAACGGGATCATTTATAGCATACTAGCCACCCGCGGTTTTACCGGCGTAGTTCATGTTCTCGGGCAATATCGGGATAAAAAGTATCCTTTGTTTTAATCCAGGGTATCATCTATCTGTATACCAAATTTCAACTAAATGGATATAGCTATTTTCCTATGAAATAAAGACAAACATACACCAAACAAACACACTTTCCCATTTATAACATTAGTATGGATTGAAAAATATAGAACATTGAAAATGCATGCATATGACACTAACAAATTTCTACCTACTAATAAAATATATTTCAAAATCGGTTCAATATGTATTGAACCGATTAATATATATAAACGACTATACAAAAGTGTATACAACTTAAACCCAAACTGACATAAGCATATTATCATTTTTATAAATACATAATATATAAGTAATGAAATCTGTGGACATCCTACTGTCAGGTCGTAGTGGTATAAAGCTGATTTCTCCTTCGTGTTTTGGCAACTACGAAGCAGTCGAAAGTGTACTTTGAATATAAATTACGAAATCGACAGAAGTTTGACGTAACCTTTGGTTTTGGCTTATCAATGTAATATTGCTATCGATGCTGTCCGCTTTCAGGGATCGGATGTTTAAATAATGTTACTTTCATTCACATTGTTTTAGTTGTAATTGTCTTATAATAATTATAATACTAAATTATATTTATACTTACGTTAACTGAAGTTTTAAAGTAGTTTTTATTTACCAGATACCGTTTAGATACAAAATTTACATCCGCCTCTTTAACACAGTAAAATATAGAACCTACTAAGACTTAAGACATAACTTAAAGGCAAGTAGAAATCGTTTAAATTAAAAGAAGTTACGTGAATTCGAACAATCAAATGTGAAGCTCTCAAATGTATTAACCGCGTCGATCAAACAACACAATGTCTTGCCTGATAGCTCGCAATCTAGTTAAAATGGACTCTTCATCGAACAAACGAGAATGTGAATACTATTGTAATCGTGTTACTTGCAAATTCCATTTGTAAATGACTTTATGTTAGAATTAACGAGTGCGGTGTGACTTAATTGTTTGTTTAGTGAATTGTGTGATTAGTAAATAGTGTTTCTGATAAGTACCTTGTCAGGGATGTCTTTAGGTAAGTCCGTTATTCCCTTCTTTGTCTCAAGAGTTTTATCAAGAATGGTTAATGAGTGTAAGTCATTGAAAATATATAGACAAAAACAAAAATAATAAATTTTAATATTATGGGCTCCTTCATGACGTTTACTGGTCTATAAATAATTACCTAATCAAGGCGTGTAACTGCTAAAAATGGCGTGGCATATTTAAAACTTCCAATCCTATTATAACATTAAATTATAAGAAGTTGACACCTATTTAAATCTGTCTACATTTTAAAATCTATCCATGAAATTATAATTTAAAAGGAGTCAACACTAGCTGAATAGCAAATGAATTTGTGAATTCTAGCAAGATTGCAAAGTCGCGCTAAAAGCATACAAAATTACCACTAGACAGGGAAAGTCCATTAGGTTTTATGGGTTCTACGCGGAGGACGAATCGCCGAGCCGAAACGTGAAAATTAATTAAATTCAGTCTTCAAGTCATATCTCGTAGCAATTTTACGCAGGACTCTTTTTAACTAACAAATTAAGCGTTTAATATAGTACGTTTTGTGACCTCTTTTATCCAAAAACTTATAAAAAAATATATTTTAGTTAGGTAAAACATTTTGGGTATCAAAAACCGTATTCAACATTTTCTTTTTTTCTATTACCTATATGCTTTTTTAAAGGGGATAAATGTATGTATTCAAAAAATGTACATATTTATTTCGTTTATTCGGCAGTTTTACAATCCGTTGCGTGTTTGAATGATGTCAAAAAGCAAGTGTTCTTCACGAATAACTGGGAATTTAAAATGTCTTTCATCTGTATTTACAGCTCATAATGATACTCTGCTACGAACTGTTCTACATTTTAATAGCAAGTCAAGTGGTATTACTCGGAAATCAAATAGTAGGTACAAACTGGAAATTTATGAAATATTTACAAAGATATCTCGTAAAACTTATCTCCCGGTCTAAGCTGAACCAATAAACTTCCATTAACATGGTTTAGCAAAATCTTTCCCTCCGAACCAGTACCGACCAAAGTTAAAATTAAGCGTTTCATCCATTCAAAACTTCAGTCATCAAAACCACAGCCCAGTTGTTCAAGTTTACAGAAGTAATAAAATAAAATACATTTTCATAAAGATATTAGACTTGAGGAGACGTTTTTTGCTAAATTGTCTGATCAAATTTTGTACTTATTATTTTATTTTGTAAACTTGTACTAGTACTAGCTATTAAAAGGCATTTCAACAACAAGCTTTTAAATTTATAGTATGTTAAAAAATAATTTTACGTCAGATCGTTAACAAATTTAACCTTTTCGTTTATTAATATCGAGGCAACCAAATTTAATTGAATAGTTTCATCAGATCGGCGGTCAACCCTTGATATGCTACTGATTTTATGTAGCGTAATTTTATAGGCTTGGCGAGAAGGGTTATATACATAAGGAATATATGGAGATACGAGGGAGAATTGGCATCGGTGTATATGGGCCGCGGCGCCACAATTAGTCTTGTAAGTTTATGATACATGCATTTGTTGAATAACACTGAAATTCTTTTCGTTTTATGTTTTTCATCTCTTCTGGTATATTATGACTCAACCGTCATAGGTAGATACTATAATCATGCAGTCGGTTCATCATTTAAAATTATATTATAGCAAAAATGTTTTCTTCATGTCATAAGAAGACAATATCAGATAGGTATACAATAACCATTATGATTATATGGGTGAGCCATTGAACTAGTCAATCCAAATAATGAATGAACATATTGCATCTTGCTTTTAGGAAAATTTAACTATCAAAAATTAACAAAAATCTCATTCCGTTATGCTTCTTACACAGTAAGATCATAGCCAGCTAAAAATATTATTAAAAAAAACTTATAATATTTTTTAACACTCCTTTTTGTAAAGTAAAACGTAATTCATAATGATGAATGGTACGCAAAATTGAATGTAGGTTCCAAAAACATTCATAAAGATATTTTAATTAGCAAATTTATGTAATCCGCTTAAGCCAAATTCAGCACGAGGTCGAATTTATTGTTCTCATAAATGCTTCGGGGGTAAAGAGAAAAATATATTATTATTATATCACGTTTTTACACATACCTATGTAATTACATATTCATACATGAACAAACCTGTTAATTATTAATGTATTTTGTTTAATTCAAGCATTGCGTATACTAAAGGCATTACAAAATAATATACATTTCGTTTTGACTATTGTTAGTCTTACTTAATAAGTATTACCATTTCGAAAATCATTGCCATGCCATGTATGTCATATATTCCTTTTAATTTATATTTATTAACCGTGGTACTTCTAACTCCTTAAAGGGATAGTGAAAAAATTAAAGAAAACCGTTTCGTATGTAAATCTAATTCTACGCCTCCCACGTCTGTCACCGACGAACAGTTTTATATTCAATGTTAGTGCCGCTACAGGAAATTTGATTTCTCCGAGTCTTCCCACACAGTCAAGAAGACCCTACTTTGTAGTTATAATTAGAATTACACTCGTACTTATAATGTAACGTGAAACTTAATTCATATATTTTATCTTTCTTAAAAACTTGATGTTAAATAATCTGTCTTTATCAGTTACACCTATTTTCAATATTATAACATACCTAATATGTCAAGTTCCGAACCCGACTATATGTTTAATAATATAGTTAAATAGTTTATCTTTGAAAGTAACGAAATTGCATAGACGCATTTACCCCGCATTTAAGTTTTTGCAGTTGAACATAAAAAACCCATATATAGGTACTTTTCTAATATCTTAACTCTATTTTTTCCAAATTTCAACAAAATAACGGCCAGTTCAAAGCATAAAAGCTTAATATACTGATTTACTTCCATAATATAAAGTAACAAATATATATTCGAAACTGTACCTGCAGGTCTATTCACCGGGGGTAGGTCTCTTTCGCAGGAGACCGACTGGGTGGGTACCCCCACAGTGTCCGATATTCTACCGCCTGAACAGTGACGTGAAAATGTCACTGTGCTCTGGCCTGAAGGGCACTGTAGCCAGAGAAATTACTGGGCTAATGAGTCTTAACATCTGATGACTCAAAGCGGGGAGCGTCGGTGTAGTACACCCCTGCCCGGAGTCGAGCTTTATAGCAAAGTTCCGGGTAGCACTGCATTGGCTATGGGTTGGCGTTACTCTTACCATCAGGAGTGCGTCCAGCTCGTCGCCCCTCTTCATATTATAAAAAAAAGGTCCAACGAATTTTTTATTAAAATGACTTGCGATAGTGTCTCATAAATTTACGCTAACACGATCCATACTAAAGTCTTTATTGTATTAGAATCCATCGGAGTGCCGCGGCGAGTCGTATTGCAATTTACTGTTACTACTCGTACAATGGCAGGTTTCTAAACTTCACTTTAATACATTACTGTGGAAGTAAATGTTGAAGCTAAAAGAAGTATCGAGACTTTTCCGTGAAGTTAATCGATGGCTTTGTATAAGCTGGTACTAAAGGGTATATACTGAAAAATTTACTGCAATCAAAATCTTAAAGCATTTTGAAGATTTTTATCCAGGAATGGTTACATTTACCAAGATACTTTGGACTATCGTTTGACTTGGACTTTGGAGTATCGATTTTAATATGTTTTTGTGACAAAAATAAATACCTATGATTACTTCTTATATTATTGGAATAATTTCCAGTGTGTTGAAAAACCCAAATATACCATTCAAATTCTAGAATAACCTATCTTTAATCACAATTCAAAAGTTTATGTAACCAAAGATATGCTATCACGGAACTCTTAAGCAAAGTTTAACAGCAATTGGCTATACATCAGCACACGCCGTGGCCGTCAGAAAACGATAATAGAATAATTTCCCGTAGTAATATGTAGGGTATATCTAGATTTCCTCGGGGCACACTATTCATCATGTCCAACGCGATTGATCATCAAGTCTCTTGGACGTGCGCCGGTCCGCAGTCACTGCGCTTAGCCGCTTACCTCGCTTTATTCCGCTTATATTTTACATATTCGCCTGATATTATCATAGGTATGTTATTATCATACATTATTTGTGGCATTTTATGGAAAACGTTTTTTAGACAAATCCATTGGTGCTGTTGTTTACTAGCACATTGTTAATTAAGAAATTGTCAATATTATTACGAAACAAAATAGAAATCAAAGCGGAAGTGTCTAGAAACAAAAACAACTATCGTTTTAGATAAGCATTATTTTAATTTGTTTGAATTGTTATATAAATCTTAACAATATTATAAGTAAAAAAGGAAAAGATTTCTAAAAACAAAATCCAAAATAGAAGTAGGTAAAACATTTCATTACTTATTATACCCATATTAATAGAATCGGAATATTTTCCTCGTACGAAGAAAACATTTCCACCGATATTTGCAGAGCACTTACAACTATACTAAAGCACTAATACCACTAACGTATCTAACATAGTGTTGTTGAAACGAGGGCATCTATAGTGAGGCAACTATACGATCTGTACTTTACATCTAGGTATAGTAACCGTCAATTACCTTTAGCGGTGAACGAAACCTGCGCAGAAGTCCAAAATAAGGTATCGAGGTAGCGGTGCGGCGCGCGGGGCGCGTGATCGTCATGTGCGCGAGCGTTGATTGGTTGTCCCAGTTGTGTTGTCTTTCTCGCACCAACGAGCGCGATTCTACCGATGCGCAGCTATTCTCGTCAATCGCTAAACATTTTTGACGGTTACTACCTTCTCAGCTACACCAATTAACCGACAGATAATATCTAACCATACTATCGAGGTACATGAAAGGTTAAAGTAAATCACTATTAAAGGGCGAGCCTCGCGTCAATGGGGTCGCTTTAGCAATTCTAATGTTGTGATGCGATCACTTACTGTGCACGCCGCCGGCATAAATACCCTCGCCGCGCCCTCACTGATAAAACAGCACGCGAATGCAAATGCACTATTATCGTAAAACTATATCTTGTTGCAAATTTCCTATGGTTATAGGTAGTAAAAGGTAGATGAATTATAGTAAAATTGTTCTAATACATTGAACTTTTTAAATTTGTAATAAACAAGGCCTTAATTAATCAACAGGATCAAAAGTTATTGCACAGTAAAGAAGACTTATATCTCAGACATAGGTACTATAATAGTACTGTATAAATATAGTAGATATTTTATTCTGTTAAATATGTGGTATCTTATTATAATTAAGCAAGAGAATAAAATCAAATATTCGCCTAAAAGTACAAATTACACTTACCTAATGGTAAATTAAAATAACGGTAGACCTTATCTAAATTTAAAAGCCATTTATAACGGTAAGGTAAGGGCAAGTAGGCAATTTGGAACATTTCGCGATAGCCAGGTTTATCATAGCGGCTAAATTAACACCCTTTGTGCCTAACCTCGCGTGCACGAACTGATTCCTGTGCCGGAAATGGCATTCGTTGCTACGAGGGTCATACAACCTTTTATTTTGTACCTAATGAAAATTTGAGATTTCTATTTTAGTATGGACAAATTTTAACTCCGCTAAAGGTTTTATATCCGCTTTTCTGTAAAAATACTGAATTCATATATTTTTACAGTCAAAGTCAAATTATTTGTATTTGACATTATTATTTTTAAATAGAAATTTCAAATATAAAGATAAGAATATAAATATTTAACTAAACTGTATGTTATCTTTATATAGCACTTTTAAATTCTTCGGATTCCGAAACAGTGCAAAAAGAAATGTCTACAAAGAAAAAACCGTTGGTATTTCCATGTTCATTATTATAACAACACATCATTTTTCAACTGCCAATAGGTGTAATTTATGTGTAATCAATCGTGAATCGGATATAAAGAAATACTCGTATACGTAGTAAGTCAAAATATAAGGTTCATATATTTATCGAGATTCACTGCGCGGTCAGCTAGTAACAAGGAACATATATCAATCACTCCGACCAATCAATCGTCCCGTGATGCCATGTTTATGTAATGACCCGAATTTAAATTATACCCCGGCCCATACAGAAATAAGGTTTATTTTGGAGTATTGGAAGTAGTGATATCGCCAACGAAACCTCTTGCAGTGATTGAGTGAAACACGTTTTTACTTAATCAAAATTTTTAATTTTTCAACACAGATTCAGTTGAATTTTTACTAATATTTTACAAGTAAATTTGAATATATTTATTATATTATCATCGTCCCTTTTCTTTTTTTTACTCTATACTAAATCGAAATATTAAAGTCGTAGAAATACTGGCAACTTAAGAATTCGAAGCTGTAAAAAAAGGAAAATTAACTTTTTTCAACATTTGAATTGACAGTAAGAAAACAAATATTGCAATCGTACTGCAAGTAAACATGCCATATAATATTCTGATAAATCCGAGTGAACGGCTATATTTTCATGGTTTAACGCCACCGAAGCAATTAGTGCTATTAGGATTCCGAGTTCGTTTATTTGGCAATAATTTATAGATTTGCTTCACCTAAATATCGTTTACCCACTGTAAGCCTTGGCAACGGTAAATGTCGCATTACGAGATTGCTTGTTCAGCAAATCAGGATAAAGTGTAACGAATGGCAACGAGGTTAGAAATAGACTCTTTCCCATGATAAATAATAATCAAAAAAATTTACATACCCTATTGAAATAGCCATATATTATAAGCAAATATTTAACAAACTTTAATGCATTACATTGTGAGATTATTTTAATTATGAGTGTACGATTAGATATAAAGAGTACACAAATTTAACGGGCGAAAGTTACCGTCTCCATTCATCTTTTGTTGTCTTTTTTATCTGAGGAAAAACACACGTCATTCACGAAAAAATGTTAAAAAGATCTAGGCCACGCTAGTATAGAGAAACGTTATTTTTAAATATATTCAAAGACAGTTCTTAGTGACAATTTGTCATAAAAAATACCCAGATAAAAGTCATTCATATTTCTTGCATACAGTACAGTTGAAAACACTAACTTATTTCTTACTAGCTACTAGTCCCGGCTTCGTACGCATGTATAATATTATGCATGAATTAAACCTATAAACCTTCATCTTGAATTACTCTATCTTTTAAAACAGAAAAAACGAAAAATAAAAGAAGCGAACAGTGCATATTTTGGCAAAAGCATTTGATTGAATAGACTCTATTGCTGAATTATTCATTCTCTGTGTTGATGAACTAGAAATAAACTCCACGGATAATCTGGAATTGCTCGGCAAATAAATACTAACAAAGCGTTTAATTGGTCGTGCTGTAACTGCAGTCGGTCGCACATTTTCATAGACAATGCTCGCGCAGATTGGCGCGAATTGAATGCTGTATTCAAGTTTCAATCTCTCTTGCTAAATGACAATGCTTTTTTCTATCAATAAGATACGTGAAGTATGAAAATGGCAAGAATAAAGTTGGGGTTTTAACGGCTACCGTTAAAGACAATTTATATGTGCGTAATTTAATTTGTTTAAGTCTAATTACATTTAATAAAGACAACGAACGGTGACTTGCTTTTTTAACTTCTCTCTACATGTATAATATTATCATAGAACTGTTAGCACGAGACGGCTTGTGGTTAGGAATAAGGCTAACTTTTATAAAGAAGGTACTAAAAATGTTATCGGCATATTTGTTACAACATTTACAACTATCGAACCGAAATAGCAACAATTTATATACTGTCAAGTACAGACGTGAACTTTTACGAGTGCTATTTGAAGTTGTGTGGAAATGCAGAGTTGTTTGGTGCAAGTCCGGAATGCATTAACTCCGATATATAAACTTGCGTCAGTCTTGACTCTTGGGTCAATTAAACTTTAGCTCGTCTTGTCTTAATCTTGAACATAATGCAGCCCATTTGCAAGGTGCTTCTATTCCTACTCTGCTGTAAAACTATTCGACGTAATTTATTTTATTTTGTGTAAACGAATACACCCGTATTTTTGTTTTTGCTTTGCGTAATGGTTGAATGGCGTGATTCAAGTTGTATTTAAGTTTTTAATTAATGCTTAGTATTTTTACTAACGATGATAGTAGGTAGAGTATAGTGTGTTACATTTATTATTGTAGTGTAGCGAATTTGAAATGTTAATGAAATATTAGTTAATGACTGAATTTTAACTTCTCATATTATAAAAAAAAATTTTAAGCAGTCACTTTTAACAAACACTGTTTAACATTTGTGTGTTCATATTAAACTAGTCATATTCCATTGTTTATGCTACATTCATTAGTGGCAATACCGGGAAAAAAATTTAAGGCCTTATCTACTCTGAATACAAAACGTCAAACAAATCCATTTACTACTTTTTGTGTGAAGGAGCAACAATCAACCACACATCACTTTACTGTTCTCTCCTAAACTTTCATATTAATAATTTAAAAAAAATATATATAGAATGAAAATGTCATATATTCCCGTCTTAAAAATTCAAAATGAAATGAGCGCTTAATATAAAAGCTATGACAAGCTGACATTAGTTTAGTTTTCAATGATAGCCTCGGATCGCTCTAACAAATAACTGGGAATAAAAAATATCCATCTTAATATTTGAACTCAATTCATGTCACTTAGCTTCTCTTGCTACGTTCAAAGTTTTCTTTAAAATATCACTCAGTCTTTTTAGTTTTGAAATTGTTTTAAAGACGTTTATGCTTTTGTATGTCTTATCCTTTTATAGTATCTTAAATAAAGTAAATTGATAATTATCTTAAAATAAAACGTTAATGTTACGTTATAATGGTTTAAATTGTTTAAATAAGAATATTAACAATGTTCGAAATATACCAGCACTACATCAGTTGTTTTGATTTTTTATAGAAAAAAGTCAGTTTACAAACGATGTACGTTGTAAAGTATATTGAATCCGCTTAAATTAATTTGTTACAAGCGCAAGAGAACCACGCTTTTTTAATTCCTGCAATATACTGAGAAGAAACGAGGTAGAATTAAAAGTTGGTGGTTTCGTTATATGAGGTTATGTAAAAAGGTCGGATGTGTTGTGTTTACTGCTTACTAGGTGTTATATGTACAAAAGCGATAAAGCTTTCGCTATGATACAGCTTTATTGTACAACGTGAGATAACTTTTACAGTGATATTCTAGAATTTTAGATATTGGTTATTTATTTTGTAATAATATAACAAGTGAGCTAGGAGCTATCTTCATTTAAGATACGTTTTAAGTGAAAATAGAAATGTTTATTTACAATTCTACGGACGTACATGTAAGTAACACTATCAATATCGAGAAGGACTCATTAATGATCTTAGCTTTGAAAGGTCACCTACTCTACGCGTCTATTAGCCAGAAGTCGGATAATATAAAATGAATCAAAACGATATCACACCTATGTTTAGATAAAAATAAAAACTCTTTAGACCTATTAATCATTTAAAGCTAGAAGTACCTAAAGTAAAAATTAAACCGCAAAAGACATACCTATCGACAAAAGGCGGACTAATCTTATAACCTGTTGTACTAGAAAAGCTGAGCTATAAGAAATATGGTGGTGAGATACAAATAAATGAAATAAATTTATATAAAAACTTACTATGTTATATGTATATGTTGTATACCTGATGCGCTTTGCGGGTCAGAGTGAGATGTTGTCTGCATTGTACGCAAAGGACCCGCGCTTTGTTCGAGCTGACAAATGTTTTCCTCTTTCGGCTCACATCCGGGTCTTGTGTTTAAATGCAAATTCGTCTTGAAGATCTAAATCTGTGTCTTTTTTGTCTGCATATTATTTAAATTGGTGAAAGGCTCGCTATCGTTAAATAATTCATTTTTGAGTGTATATGTACTCTTAGAAATAAACAAATAACACGCTTGGTTATTTGCCTATAAATAACATTTTAATTTATAATAAACTTTGTCGTTTATGATGATTTTTTTGTTAAAGTAATTAATTATATGATTATGTAACCCTCATGTCACGACACTTATTTAAAAAATATTGTAGTGTTCCGATATTTTTTTTTGGGTAGTTATTACACTTTTATATTCGCCTGTACAACTCGAGAAGTTAATCGATATCTTAATTTAGTTGTGCTGTTGTTATCGTTTCCGTCTCGTTAACGTCATTTTACTGCGAACCGAACCATATCATAGCAGATAAACTTTATGGCACGGTGTTCAAATGGCGTAATGAAATACCCCTTAAACTCACCGCAGCAGCTTTATAACATCGATAAATTGTCTAAATAATCTAATATTAGAACATCGAACGTGTTTCGAACGTCGTTCGTTCGTTCGTCGGTCGTTACATCGATATCGATGTTTTCATTTCAACTGTTTTGCTAGCGTCACCTCTGTTTATTTGAATGACTTGAACAGAGTTTTAATTTTTGAATCGTAAATAAGGTGTAAAAGAAATATAAACAACTAAATCTTCGTCTATCCAAATTTGAAAGGAACTTCTTTTATATAATATAGTATATACAATAGCATTGAGAGCCGAATTTCAATAATTAAAATAAAATTGGACCAATTAATATCCTTAGTCACAATTAATATTTATCTTATAATCCTTTCAAATCACATAAGGGTGAATTTTATTGCCGAGAGCATAAGAGTATAACTTCCAACGTTTTACCTCTGACCGCGATCAATCACTGGGCGAACTTAATATGCGCTCTGTGGGTACACATCTTACTTCCAATTCAACTGTAACGTTTTCAACTGTAAGTTCAATTTTCAACTATAACATTGACTCTTACCTCCTATTAAAAATATACGATTCCCTTAATTTCATTAGTGATATAAATAAATTCTGCTTACAAACTAAATATCAATAAAAGTGCTTAACCTATGCTCGTAGAAATTTGATATTATGTTTAGTTTATTTCTAAGATCATATATCGTTCTTTTAAAAAGTGGACTAAACACCTACAAGCTCAAGTATGATACGAAAGACTGTTGAAGTTTTTCAAAATAATATTATCGTATTATTATTGGCAATATGAAGTGAAATATATGTAACACGAAGACTTGTTAACATAAGATCTTGTTCTATCTATAATCTGTGTAAACAGAGTAATTGATGTGTATACACAGATCGATTTCAATATCGTACGTTTGGGCCTTGGGATCCTTATAATTGATGATCAAACGAACTTACCTGGCTGAACTTTGATCCTTATTAAATGGATGACATGTTTACTACGAGAATACTCTTTAAAGATGATGTAGATTGTAGAACTATAGTGTTTCAAATTAGCGAGTGCAAAGTCCAATTTTACATTTTACTCGCCGCCAATTAGCGACGTCAGGTGCCAAGCTTTCAATAATTTTTCGTTCTTATTCCCGATTCATAACGGAATTCACGCGAACCCCCACTTGCGGCAAGAGCTCATGAACGGAGTTAATCCTACTGAGTGATACTCGAGTGTAAGCACTCGTGGAAGTGCGTTAAATATTAATTCCACCGAATAATTCACTCTTTCACGCGAAATTTTAGCGGGAACTATTTTTCACTGGCTCATTTTACATGAATGTACACTACCGGAATACGCTTAATATTATTCGAGTTTCGTATAAAGCTCTTTGATTTAATACATGTATTATGAAACTGTAATAATTAAACATATGCCTGGGTGTATTAAGTTATGTCTAATAGGCATATGCAAGATAAGATAGGAAATGTTTATATTATTTTTAGAATATTGTTTTCCTATAGATTAGTATATTCCTACGAACTTTTTGTGCCACGTAAGTAATCATCATTAAAACTGATGTATCGAACAGAAAATTTGGAGGAGAATCGCCTGAGGGCTGAATGAAGATAAATTACAAAACGGTAGGAAGTATCTCGTCGAGCTGGGATATCACAAAAGGCAGCAAAATCAATTCGTACTGCGACGCATGTACTTGGCAATATTTCAAATTCTCTTTGATGCAATATTTCTCCTCCTTTCTTGCTTACGTAACGGAGACCACATACTATCCACATTTGTCGAGATGACATTTTCATATTTGATGCCGAAAGCTACTGCAGTATGGCGATGAAACTTTTTATTTATCTTTCGCAATGTTAACATATAGTAAGCGAGAACCTTCTGTTATTCTAATCTATTCTATAATTATATACACGAGCGAAAGGAATGAGTAATAGTAAACTTCATATAAATATATGAACAACAGCTCATCTCTAGACAAATTGGTAAATATGGAAAATCTACTTACTACTTCTTAGAGGTATATACTAGAAACCAACATTAGTCATATTAAGCAAATAGTCCATGCCTATCTGTAGGGAAGAGGGTACAACGGCGGCGTATAATGAAATTTGTTGAACAACGCGGCATTCGACGCACGTTCCCGTGCAAGAGGCGGCGCAAATTGCCACCTAATTAAATTACAGGCTGCAGCCCAGTAAGAACAGAATTCATTTCGTAAAGTCAGCCTTAAACGATCTTCTAATAATTTTATTTACGCAAAATAAATTTGATAGATATTCATGACCCCTCGTTAATTTCCGTTTCGGTCAATTTCTGAGCGGTGACGTCAAATAAGACTAGGTCATTCAATTGAGCTGTCAATCGTTAAGGAATAACTTAGTAAGTACTAAGTAATAAATTCATGTAATAAAATGGAATAGGTATTTTAATAAATTATTAATGTTTCCAATCTTATCGTGTAATACTTTTTAAAAGTATGTTAGGCTGGTTTATAAATTCTGCCTTTTTTTTATTTTGATTATGATGTGATGAAAAAATCCTTGAGGCTTTAGAAGTCTAATATATCATTAAAATTATAAAAATGAACCAACAGCTATCAAAATATATTTATTGAAACATTAGGTAAATATAAAGTTTTCTTTTATACTGCATATATTGAATATTACATCCAAATGTGTTTTTAGTATCTGTACTTTATATATTTATATAATAACCGTTTATATTCCACAAACAATAATATAGAATGAATTAGTAAGCAATGTAAAATTCATTAGTCATAAAATTTCAACTCTCAACTGAACTTTTGAAAACCAGTCGCATCATCGAATTCCTCAAGCAATCAATTCAATTTCCCACCCAAAATCGAATCTGTAATATCATGCTCGAGCGGCGTTTTGAATTGGAGGCTATAAAGTTGTATTTTAACAAATGGTTTCATTTGAAAGCTCGGCAAGACGTA
>JADANM010006787.1:6495167-6509648 GCA_026213755.1 Eurema hecabe | reverse complement strand
AGTGTATTCTTTTAATTTTATTTTCTTTATTGAAGGTTTAGACAAAGAAAGATTGTACATACCTAACCTACATCCTGATATGGTCAAGGAAGCAAATCAAATTAAGTATTTAGATTGGTTGAGATTGAGTGATTTGTTCCAGTAATGAAGTTGCAATTATTACTAACCCTTTAGACAGGCTTGCTTAGTTCTTCCTCGTTTTTTAGTATAAGGTTTTTTAAGTATAAGGTTCGATGTCCTTGTTTTACTACATTATCATGGTCTTGTCTTGCATCGTAATGATTTGCAATGTGTTGTTTTTCAGTTTTATATTATTTAAAAGTACTTGTACTATTTCCAATTCTTCTTATTACAGGTAGTGCTGATAGACCAGGTCAAAGGCAAGTGTACGTAGTTCGGGACCCGAGCTATGGCGGTGGGAGCAACTCTGTCAGAGCTAGGGCAGAGCGAGAAGAGCCTCGATGCCTTACTTGTGAATTGGCGGTTTGGCCTGCACGATTGCATTATGCCAATTGCACATTCTGGAGTGCTACATTCTCTCCAGCGAAACCAAAAGTTGGTATTACGCATTACGTATTGGAATGTGGCGGCCCAGGTCCTCCGTTAGCGGGACTCCATGATGCTAGAACTCATAAATTAGAGAGAATATTATATGATACGAGGCCTTATAGGTACGTACATGTGACTATTGAGTAACTTTTATTTTTAACTTACTGAATAAAATGCATTAACAATAAAATATTATGTAACATAGTAAGATAACAAAAACAAATAATGCTTTTACAGATCTGTACGTTTACGTGAGCTAGCCTTGCCGACCAGGCGTTCCTTCGATGTGCAGTTAAGCAGCGGTTCAAAAGCACGCGTTCAACTTCTACTGCCACCCTCGTGGCGAGAAGAACTTCGAGATGCAGCATTTCCTGTTCTTGTCCATGTGTAAGTTTTGAAAATAAGATTACAAAACACTTTTGTTACTTAGAAACAAGATAATTACCTAGTTCTACAAATTCTACTCACTATTATTTATATAATTGAAATTTAAATATTATCTTAATTTAATTACAAACAAACGACTGACCTGGACACATTATTATCCGGTTTTACAGTAGTTTTTAATTGTAAACAGTTTTTTTAACATAAGGCCGCTTATCCTTTGTTATTTCTTTCTTCTTTGATTTTCTTTCGAGTACCATTGCAAATCAAGGTTTTTTATTTTAAGGGATGGAAGACCAGGAAGCCAACAAGTGACGGATAAGTTTGTAGTAGACTGGGGGACGTATATGTCGTCTCGAAACGACGTGGTGTACGTAAAATTAGATGTGGCAGGCGCGAGAGGCCTGCCGCGCGCTCTCCTACGCGGTCGCCTCGGCGGGGTCGAGGTGGCTGACCAATTGGCTGTTATTAGGTAACTTATCTTTACTTTTACCTTATTGTAATTATAGATACCACTCGGGAAAAGATAGCAACAGTTTATATTTTTCTAAATTCTATTATCGTTTTGGAGCTTAAAACCTTATATAAGCCCCATCATCAGTTACTTTTAAGTAATAAGAATTAATCGCGTAAACATAAATGATCTAAAAATTTTAATTTTGCTCGGTCAGGACAGATAACATAGTTTGTTATGCCCCAATAGCAAAATAAATACATAACACTGCAAGATTATAAAGATTCACTTAACTGTGCCAAATTAATTAATCTTTGATAAGGCTTACTTTTAATGGCAGATTATTTTAATCTATTTTCAGATATTTATTAGACACGTTTAAGTTTTTGGATGTAACTCGTGTTGCCGTGTGGGGGTGGGGGTATGGTGGCTACGTCACGTCCATGTTGCTGGGCTCGCAGCAGGCCACCCTTAAATGCGGCATCGCTGTGTCTCCGATCACCGATTGGTTATATTATAGTAAGTATTTGAACACTGGTCTGAAGTAGCACTACCATTCTTGAAACAATGCAGGTCATTTTCGACTCCCTGTATCTTCGTTATTGATGTATGCGAATATTTTCATAATGGTAGGGTATGAAGAGATTTAATTTTGTGTTTCACTGACTGACTCGATTATCAAAATTAAAGGACACTTAAAGAAAGCTTCTTCCTTTGCAATGAAATGAATACTTTAGACATTCTCCAACAATACTCCTTAAAGAGAAAGTCTTTTTAATACATCGATATAGTCAATATCAAAGAGTTTGCGTCACGTCGTGTAATATTTCCACGTCGATCTTGGTAATTCACCTCACTGATAAGTATAACTCAAAAGAAAACGTTTGTTCGCGATCCATCGAACAGATGCGGCATTCACGGAGCGCGTGCTGGGCCAGCCGTCCGTGAACTACAAAGGCTACGTGGAGGCGGACGCGTCACAGCGCGCGCACCACGTGCCGGCGCACGCGCTGTACCTGGTGCACGGCATGGCCGACATGAGCGCGCCCTACCCGCACGCGCTGCAGCTGGCGCGCGCGCTCACCGACGCCGGCGTTTTGTTCCGATATCAGGTACCATGTTCCTACCTACCTATAATCCCCTATATATACCTACAGTATGTATACAGGGACATATACAGGGTAGTATCTCAAGTCCGATAAGCCAGACCATATTGGCTCAAAGACAATATAGGCAAACACAACCATCCACGAAACAATTTTGTTTCTTGCAAAAGTGAATTTTGTTTCGAAGATTCCTGGGAATTCTTTAAAAGGGGAATTTTAAGTATAGTTGCCATTCCCGTAAATGATGAATTGATTATTATTATAATTAAGCTAATAAGATGTGTTATTAGACTACGCTATTTAGAGAATCCAAAAGAAAATACACTGTTACAGTTTACAACTTTTGTTTCCTTTCTCCAGGTATACGCAGATGAAGGTCATGACCTAAAAGGTGTAATAGAACATGTGTACCGCTCTATGGAAGATTATTTACGCGAGTGCCTCTCTCTGGACCCAGAAGACACCAAGCTGCCTCCTCCTGATAGATAATTTTGCTTGCTTATAATGTATAATATTCTATGAAATCTAAAGAAATAGGCCTAACAATCTACGGCGTCGAAAGCAAGACCTTTTACGTACTCAGCAATAAGTCCTTATCAATTGACGAATATACGTATATTGTGTTAAATTTTCTTTGTAAATATGTATAAATTGCTTATAACATTGTTTTCTCTTTAATTAATTTTAGCTGATGAATATGACTGTTTTAGAGTTAACGTGAAGGCTAATTGTGATTAGGATAGTTAGTACAGTTGGTTTCATTGCAATGAATATGCGACTCGTTGAAAAAAAATGAAAATCTTTCACAAAATATATTTGTCATAAGTTAACAAATTGATCGAGCTAAACTTCGAAATATCTAATTATTTGACTAAGATAATTTGTTTATGTCGTGTCTATAGGAGCTAAATAAGTTATATCTAATCAAATTACCTAATAGCATACAATGAACGTTGATAATAATTGTTAAAGGCTATACAATTCTGATATTCCTATGTTTTAAGTGCAACTTTGAATGTAAGAAACAAACGAACGTTATGTTATCGATAATCAACATATTAATATGATAATGAGTAGATGCTCTGGCAAATTTTTCACTTGCACCTCCCGTCGACTACAAAAATATATTAACATATTCTATAATTCAAACTATTTTAAAACTGAAAAACATCTTACAATATTTCGTATCTTTATATTCGAAGTCCGGTTGAATTGGCGTTTCCTGTTTTTATGAAAATTACAAATGATACTATTCTATCTTCCTGTCACGAGATTCATTTATAGAATCTTTTAACGTGAAGATGATTGGGAATTCTTAATGTGTTTATAAACTTTTGCGGTCGACTGTATATTATTGTCAAATTAGTAGAAAATAAATTCTGTACCGAATAATAGGTATACTTAAATTTAATATCCTGAAACTTAAGCGTGTTATCTTCCTGTATATTACCTACCCTACTATAAGAACTAACTCTTTTGATATAATACTTGTGATCATATATATGCATGTAGCACCTCGAGCTTCTTCTCTTAGGCTTTACTCCATTTTTACAAATAATCACCTGATATAGGTATTTCTACTTGTCTAACTACCTAAGATCGCTTGTAATATAAACTCCTTAACTGTCAGCCACAACAATTTGTTTAGAACTAACGTCTTGTTTGTACGTTTTTTTTCAAATCAAATATTAACAAAGAGCTTAACTTTTTAGGGATAACGTAGTCTTTTGGAGTTGAAATATTAATGTCTTGAATAATAATTTATCTGTATGTTGGGAAATATTGTTTGATATATTCGTTAAAACCATAATAAACTGTTAACTGTGTAACAACTATGAAATTATGGTAATAATAAGGGAATAAGTGACCTTTAACATACTGTACTTTTGGATCTAGGCTTTATATAATTTAGTTGTTTTTACTAGGCAATTTATGTAATGAATCGTTTGTACGAAATGAATGTAGGCAAGTAAAACCCATGTCTTGGATAAAAATAACTAATTTCGTCGTTCTTCACTTTACCAGAAATATTTGTAGAAAGATAAGGACGCATAAAAATTGTGAGTTAGTTACACAGGGTTTTACTTAGAACATAATTATTCCAAAGTTGGCAGCATTATGTGTATGTATCATCAAAGCAGAATATATTGGTTTCATATTTATTACATAACTATCTCTCATAGACGACATCGTTTTTTTAAAAAACATCTCAAATTCTCTGACTATAATCGGATTTTTTATTTAGATTCTCGAGATCACATGCAACTTACTTTTTTAAATTATTATTTCATTTTTAAGTTCTCAACAAACGAAATAACATTTCATTCAACACTACATACAATAACAGCTCTGAAAAAAATGAGTCATGACAAAGACAACCTAAGTAGAAAGACGATAGACCCTATAGCTATGGAGCCCAAGAGGGGATTCCGGGACTTTGAGAGGCGCGTCAGATTAATATGTAGGGGGATACCTTGTAAATTGCAGCTGCACGCAACTTGACCGACGAATTTTTGTTATTTCGGCTTGCGGAAATCGTCAGATTATATATTTTTCATTATTCTTGAATTATTTCCTTCAAAATAAAAAAAAATTTAGCTACGCTCGAGAATGTCGAGATAACGTTTTTTTTTTACAACTTTATTGCCCTCCCCTTTTTTTACGTCACTCTCAAATTGTCAGATTAGTGGAATATACACTTTTTAGGATTTAATTAACTCACCTTACCTTAATCTGACGCGCTCGAGAATTTCTGATGGTCAATTTTTTTTACTAATCTGATCCTGTATCCTTAACGGGCGGCCTTATATATGGGCCTCATGTTTTGTGGAGGTACTTAACCGGGTACAAGGTATCCCCCTACAAATTAATCTGACGCGCCTCTCAAAGTCCCGGAATCCCCTCTTGGGCTCCATAGCCACTATGTTAATATTCAGCAGTATTTGTATTTGAAATTAATTAAATTATTATTATAAGTAATTCATTGTTGTTGTATAGATATGAATGTCTACAAATATATGTTAAGTGTTATCGAATAAACTCATAGACGCATATCGTACATTCCATGTTTGTGAAGACTGCCAATTTGGTCTAAATTTTACAATTAAAATACCTACGATATGTCGATGAAGTTAATCTCAATTGCCGTAATGGTCATAAGGATGCTGTGATTCTTCTATTGCGTAATTTTACCAATATTGTATTAAAATATTATATTAGATAAAATTTTAAAATGTAATATCTTCATTTTACATATACGTAGGGCCTAGGCAGATCGAATTCGTCGTAATTGATTATAGTAAATTAAGGTTAATGTTAATTAGATATTTTAAAATTCTATCAAAAATATTGATATTTGCTTTATTCACCATAAATATATGACAATTATAGACAATATTTAATGCGGTCTACGTATAAGTACATCCCACACATATAAAATTTTATAGATAATATAATACGAGAGAGTTTGGAAACCGGGTGCTTTAAATTTTACATCATGTTAAATTAATTAATTTCATTAGCGAAATCTTTTAAGTAGATAGTTATAGTTGGTTAGATACATCGTCAGGATTTGACAGAAGTTTAATATAATCCGAAAATTATACTCTAAT
This sequence comes from Eurema hecabe, assembly GCA_026213755.1. Taxonomy (NCBI): domain Eukaryota; kingdom Metazoa; phylum Arthropoda; class Insecta; order Lepidoptera; family Pieridae; genus Terias; species Terias hecabe. The sequence goes on along the minus strand of JADANM010006787.1, from coordinate 6,503,544 downwards.
GAATACCTATTTGATTATTTGCAAAAAAACTTAATATCAGAAATTAAAATAGATAGTAAATTTATCCATAAGATACTGAGAATAACACCAAATAAGTTCATTAGAATTATAAAAAATGTATACCAAGACTAAATGTTCCGTTTATTTTCGCAGATAGCCTTCATTCTTTTTCTAAATATTGTCCCTTAGTCTTCCAATTAGCGAATGCTTCCAAACTAATGGTCACAACAGGAATATAGGAACTATGTGATGACTATGTCAATTATTTCCTTACTCCGGCTAATCAGCTTAAATAGTTCGTCAAATCTAAATAACATCTCTTATTCCATTGTCTTAGGTTCACGTTAGTTTTGTCGGAGTTACCTGGATGTGTCGTCTAAATGTGAGTGAATGCAGTACCGTTAGAAGATTGCTGCTAAGAATTGTACTCGACATATCTGAACGATATTACTTCATCACTGATACGAAAAATTTTATTTACTTTTTAGCTTAACTCCTCTTCAGTCTACCGTAGATGGATAAAGAGATTCTGTGTGTCGAGTACAATGATGATAAAATGCAGAGTAGTAAGCCTTACATGGTAGATTGTCGCGAGTTGCTCCTTAGTAGTTAGATCGGTGGCATGAGCAATGTTGAATACAATAATATTATTCTTGATCGACTTGCATACAATAGTTGTTCTAAATAAATAATTTGTCTTAAATACGTAGCTATAAATCTCTATGAAAATGAAAATTTATTATTGTGTTCAATGTTTACGCTCGATTGAAATTGAGGTATCTATTTAATATATGTTAGTGTTAATCTTATTGTCTCGTTTAAGAGTTGCCGTGTTGTATAGTTTTATTTGTAATATTAAATTCTAAGATTATTCTGTTAAAATGTAAATTTTCTTTTAACAAATAAAATTTTCATAATCGTTCAAGATTGTGTTTTATTTTCAAAACTATCAGGTTATTATTGTGCATATTTTATTTTTAATCGATGTTTGGCTCTATTTATATTTCATTCGAGCGACCGCGTAGATTAGGATTTTTGCTCCACATTTCGATACTTCGAAAATATTTCTCCAATTGTTCAGTTTTTGACGACGCATCAAATGGAAATGTGTCCGCGTGGCAAGTCGTCGAACTGAAAGCACTGTCTGAATTACAATTAGACTGCGATAAATTACGCATCAGTTCGTAATGGGAAAAATTCATTGACATAACTGACGCGGTGTCCACATTGCTCGCCGTAGTTATGCTGTCGATAAACATGATCGCGGCCGTGCTCCGGCGCGACGGGCTGGTGTGCGAGCTGCCGCAGTTGCAATCGTTCACAACCTTAGTCTTTTTTATCCTCCCGAGAGCCAAATCCAAGGAACGAACTGCTTCATTAACATTAAAAGATTTCCGTTTGATCGGATCGTTTTTCAACTTCTTCGTCGCTCCACTATTAATAATTTTCCCTTTGCTCACAGATGCTTTATCGGTGTAAGACGAGGAAACATTTTTCTCCATCGAAAACGTAAAAATTTAGTAACTAAAGGCATAAAAATAAAATAGCTCCACACAACTCAATTAACTGTCATGGTTGATAAATAATTGATATGTTATTATTGCTGAAATAACGTTTCAACGAGGTCTTATTTCGTTAATTGATTAGTGCGCCATCTATTGTCGATAGTGAGAACTTTCAAAGACGGAATGTTATTGCTCTTAGTATTTCATTTTTTCTAGTCAACTATACACTAGATGGCGTGCTAACTAGTATTTTCTGTTCCACAATAGATGTCACTACTATACGCCAGAAAACTTGAAGAATTGATTCAGAACCGAAAAAGAAAAAATGTACCTAAATTTTTGATTTTTTTAATAATTTTTAGTATATTGTTTTAATAGCATGTCACAATAATATTATCCTAAATAATCGCCCTGAATAATTTTGGACGGTAAATAAGAATCGCAGAGAGCCGCCGCTGATGACGCCAGAGCTTCTATCTCGGCCTTTATTCCACTTTCTAACATCGCGTTTAACTCGGCTTTGATATGTACTCCTGTAAACATCATCACACCACGAAACATAACTTCAGATAGATTTACAGAAAATATACTGCTTATACCCACCCACTTGGTAAGTAGGTATTAGTAAAATTAGAGTCTAAATAGTGTACCTATGAGCCTCAAAAATTATTATTTAGGTTTGAACCTGACAGGAGATTAGCGTATTCGAACACACAAATAAACGTTCAACTTTTTGTATTAGGATAGATATATTGATTATGAGATTACCAACACTTGGCTCCATGTAAATAAGAAGTATGTGATGTATGTACCTATTATAATATCCCTAATATTTCATCTGAAAAACAGTTACTTACCAGTAGAAGAGTTAAGATAGGGTCTTGCGAGCAAAGCTTTAAGTTTTCTTTTGTCTAAAGAGGTGAGGGGCAGGCGAGAGGACTTCGGAGCCAGAATCGTCACGTCCTGGGGACGAGCTCCGAGGAGGAGCAGCTTCGGACACGCCAATGACGACGACAGGTGGGATTGAGCCTTGTTTTACATTATTAGAATAAAGAAATACTCGTTTTGTTGTTTGTAACATAATATTAATGTTTCTAACATAATATTAAATTAAAATTTTAAAACCCCCGACAGACACGGCAAACTTATAAAAGTTGTTGTTTTTTGTGTCATTCGGTTTTTCTTCCCCACCTAAACCCCCCACAACTTTTAAACCGCTCAATCGATTTATATCCAACATGTCTAGGAACACTCGCCCGTAAAACACCGATAATACGACAAAAAACTAAATTGAAATCGGTTCATTCATTCGGGAGCGATGATGCCACAGACAGACAGACAAATAGACACGTCAAACTTGTAACATCCCTCTTTTTCTGTTAAAAAGAAGGGATTAGAAAACCTAAGTGTCGTTATAAAGAAATAAAATATTAATACATGTTTATAGAATATTAGTAATTCTTACCAAAGAGCCATATTTGTAAGTAAGAAATATTTCATAGCCGTGTGGGTCCGCATCAACGAGAGCCAAAGCTTTCAGCTTCAGCTCCGATACCAGTCTGCAGAGAAGTTGTCGAGTGCACACGTCCGGGTAACCTTTACCCTGGTCATATCAACTGATTATCCCTACTAAACTTATAAATGGGAAAGTAACTGTCTATAATGCTTTCAAAACAAAACTACTGAACCGATTGTAATGATTTGATGAATGATTAAACATAATAAATTATTTCATTATAGCTAAGCTTTACTTTTGTATGAAAGTAACCTAACTTATAATGAAACGTATTTGAGACTGTGTTGTATATGTATGGGAAGAATACAAGTATTATGAGAAAGCAAATCTTACGCCAATTATAATAATTTTGAAAATTCATACAAAAATATTGTAAGACAGTAAAGAACATTTAAATATTACCGTTAAAATTATAACCGGCCGTAATCGAACGAGGGAGCCCTCATCAAGAAGCTTTTGAAATACGGCGTCTTTCTCCACTACCAAGATGTACTTGGCCGATGACTTAAACTCTTTTATACTTTGAATATCTTGGGGAATTAAAGTTCCTGAAAAAAGACTAAATATATACAATAATTGTTTATCATCAAATATTTACAATCACAAACTACATTGCACACATCATGTACCTATCTACTCGTATTAAATATGATTTTCAAAGTTATATTCTTTCAAATTTTTTGGTACCTAATAAAAATATACCAAAATACTGATTAGTTATTAACTAACCTAGTTTTTCGATTTCAGAGCATAGTGCGACATTTCGATCAATGTCAAGTTAAAGAAAAACATTTGTTAATTTTCTGGTACTGCATATATAATTACACCGATCCAGCGAACGCACTAATTAGTACTTTTGAGAGTTCTCGATATATGAATCACAAAAGATGTAGTTAAAACATTCAATGTTAAGCATTATCCCGCATAATGCGCAATAATGCTATAATTGAAAAGCTAGGAAAAAAATCAATTTTTGATCCACTTTTTTGTCTAAAGCAGGATCAATATTCAGCTCTACTTACTATGATTTGCAATCTATTTCAAAGTCATATTTTACATACATTTTAAGTTTAAGTTAATTATTTTATTTATTCTTACCTCCTGCAGCAGAACAGTCGACGACGGATCCATCCCTATTAGTTATTTTAAGTGGCCCAGCAATAAGTCCTTTAGCTGTAGCAACAATACCCAGCTCCCACGGCGGACACTCCAACAGACAACACACATCTCTCACCCCGACATCTAGAACGCCTTGATTGCGAAACCTACCCACGTTCTGATAGTATAACTCTCTGTTAAATACATTTTTATAGTTAATTTAGTATTCAAGTTAAACGTAGGGAAATAGGTGACTAGGGTGAGGCTAGTGAAATCGTGAAGCATCATTCGTATCATATTGAATAAAGAAAATTGTTTCTAGAAAATAACAATAAGAATTTTGACTAGTTTCGAATAAAAACCTTTTTGTTTATGTTTCGATAAAAGTTAAAACAACACGATGAACTGATGTTCGATCCGATTCTTCGTTAGGATCGATTAAGCTCCATAACTTGGTAAATGGTAAAAACTTTTCGATATTGACGACGATTGCATTCGGAATAGAGCTATTGGTTCGCGTGTTCAGTCACGCTAAGTCTTTTTTTTTTCACCAAGAACCACTCCGACCCCAGGAAAACCCGGGTGTTGCAAATATTCTCCCACTATCCTTTAAATTCAGCTTAACTTTTTATACCTACACAATATTAAAAGTACATACCTGTTTTATTTATAGTTTATACCGTAGAAGTTAAGTCTAACAAAATACTAAGAAAATAATGCTTCAAATAGTTAGTGATAATATTAATTACCCGCAGTTAAATGAATGCTATGCGAGTTTAACATTTGCCATTAACAAGCTCTAGTTATTTGCTATATAATAGTTATTAAAATGTCTTATCAGTGTTCGAGAATAATCTAGAACTGTTATCGTTTTATTTACAGGTTCGTATACCTTCTGGTAACCGTCATGTTCTTCGTCATAAGTTCATGAACTCTTGATAGCACGAACACAATTGTATTGAACCGGGATTTGTCTTCGGCTCTTGAATATTGAATTGTTGTCGTTTTTGCAGTACCTAATTCTTTTAATGTGACTCTAGATATATAAAAAAAAACAATATTTTAGCCCATATTTTGCCTATTCAGTAAGTTATTTAAAAGATTTAATACAATTTCAAGAACTCATACTTTTGCAAATTAATCGTAACTTTTTTTTAAATATGATGATCGTCTGTTATACGATAAGTAATTCGTAATTATAGGAAAAGGTCCCACAATTTGATCTCTACCTTTGGAAATTTTTTATTTAGTCAGTGACCAAAACCAAAAATATAAAATTACCAAGAATCATGAACTTTAGCCTAAAGGATCAAACTTTAAAAAAAACTGTGTTAAAAGAAAGGCTCATATTAAATCTTCCCTGATTCAATCCCCACTTAGACTTATAAAGAAATAGAAAATTCAATAATCAAAAATAATTAGGTTTTCTATAACTAAAATACCTACCTATCTAGATCATAAACACAGTTGCTCCACAGTCTCTGGTTTCTAATAACAAGCTTGGGTACGTCGCCATCTTCTGCACTTTTATTTATATCTTCAAGGAGACTCTCAATTTTCCTCATTACAACTTTCCTGTAGTCCCGCGTTTGTTTGAGATAATCATCTGGTGTTTTCTCTAAATACATATGAAAGACGCAAGTAAAACCCACAGTAATAAAATGTTGTATGTTATAACAAAATATATTAATTTGTAATGTTACCTTACCCATTTCAATTGGCGTTTGTTTTAATAATTGTTCCACTTCCGAAAAATCAAGCTTTCTTTCAGGTAATAACAAACCTTTATCTTCTTCAGATATTTTGATAGAATTAAATAGCTTATCGATAGCCTCCACTAATTGAGGATCTTGGTCTGGTACTACTTTAACTGGTAAATTTGGCTTTAAGATCAATAGATTTTTATTTATTAAATCCATTCTGTAAAAAGATTATACAAACAACGGTTATAACAAGTTTTATGACAAATAAATCCTCTATAAGTTTATTAAAACGAAGGGCCGGTAAGAGTGACGATGATCCTTACCTACCTATTGGCAAGATGTTTATCGACCGCAAACAATAACAGCTTCACAAAACGGTGCTCATAAAAGGCCCACGAGACAATAGAGCGACTCCTTGAATGTTTTTACAGCGAAGTCGGGCAAAGCAGAGAACGGCACAAATTCATCGTCGGTGGCGCATCCGACTTCGCGCTCGCGCTCTAAAAAAATGACACAATAGATATAATCGAGAGATAGTCGGGGCAGGCGTCTCGAGGAGCAGATGACACGGCGTGACGACCTCACAAAAGGCGTGAAATGACGTCATAATAGCCTCGAATTATCGCCCCCTCTTGTCTCAGGCAAATATTTAACAGCAACCCCGTTTTTGTCCTTCTTCTTCGGTAGGAGATCATAAATAACAGAGCCAAGGTAGACAAATGATGCAAACCGTTAACCACAGTGCTTTGTTATTCATGACATATTGGACTGACGCGTTGTTTATGTCTTATTATGAACCTGCTCGTGAAATATGGTTTAGATAGACTTATTTTAGATCATTTTTTTTGCAAGAGAAATAAAGACAAAATCTTCAAATGTTTGTCTTTGTTTTATAAATTAGTAATAATATGATATATAAAAGTAATAAGGGTTGATATCTTATAATCTTTAGTCTCAACAGATTTTGTATTTGAGTCGGTTATAGGTATCTACATCCATATCTACATCGCAATTAAATTAACTTTTACTTGTGATTATATAGTTAAGTTTCCATATTGTCTATTAAAATACAAATTGTTTAAATTAAAAAGGTAAAGGTGTGAGAAAATAACCAGAGAAATAAATTCCCAACTTCAAGAGCCTTAGCGCCCCTAGAAGCGGCGATAGTATCAGCAGGAGACAGCCCGCACAAATACCATACAAATTGCTCGATAGCTCCTTCATATTGATTGTTGCAATTTGTTCGGCGACGGGTGAACCCTTTCGGATATTCGCGACCACGGGGAGGTGAGAAAGCTCTTATCTATCTGCTCAATCTCGTAACAACGATCAAACTCTTTGACATCGGTGTGAGTTAACAATTCAATACTGGGAGGTCGCCGCGGGACAGCTCCCAGTTATTCGCCATTATTTTTTGTCACGATCTCGCGATTAAAAAGAAACACGATAAGACTACCAGTTTGTTTTTTAAATGTTTTGTTTGATTCTATGATGTTTTATAGGAGGAAATGATTTGTAGCGGTATGGTGGAATATTGATGGAAGTATAATTTTATTTGCAGCTCGAATATCGTGGTTCCCACAAGTTGCCCGAATATTAGCTGGTCAGTGGAGCGGAAGGAAAAGTAACAATTACAAAACGGGAATAAAACATTCGTCACATTGTATATGCGGCGAGTGGTTGCCGCCAGATCCACAGGGCGTCGCCCAACAATGGACCACCATCGCGCTATCTCGATGGACGATACGTTACCGCCTAATTGACTGCTCAAACGTTATTTTAATACTTTGTTATTGAATTCATACGATTCCATTAATGGTTTGCAAATTAACAATATTTTACATAGGTACATTTTATTGAACATTTAAATTTTTCTGCTGTTATAGCTTCTATAAATTTTAATCCTATAAACATGTGACATGTCAGAATTTTGAATTTGTTCTTTAATCAATGAAAGCTTAAATCTTCAACTTTACACTCCAATAGATAGGAAAAGAAAAAACAAGGAAAAGATTTACCCATCTTTATATAAGACAAGAAGTATAACAAAGTAGTATAACAAAATTATACTAATTTTGTTACAATTAAATATAATTCATAATTTGTCTAGTTGTTTTAATGTAGTAAAAATTATTAGGGTAGGTTTCTATATCAATTCAAATAGAAACGTAAAAAAGTTATTTGCGGTATGTAAATCAAATATCGGACCCACATTCTCACACACAATCTTAGTGAAATTGCAACAGTTTCTCACAATATGAAGTGGCTACTCATGGCTTTGTGCAATGAACAATGCTACAATCGCTAATAAGACTATACGTCTATAATTCAACTCGGAGTGGTTCTGAGTGGTGAGGGCACATACATTTGGTGTTCATTCTTGTGTATTGTTTCTTGTGTAAGCGATCGCTTTGAATACCTTTTAATTATTATATTTTATTGATATATTTCCATTCTAATGAGTTATTATAATGCAACTGGTACCATGTTAGGGATTTAAAATGTGTTAATTAAGACTACCTTTAATAGATTATACCTTCTAAAATGTTGAACTA
>JADANM010006787.1:6410643-6460880 GCA_026213755.1 Eurema hecabe | reverse complement strand
TGCTCTCTCTCACGTAGGAGCTCCAATTGTCTGTCCTTTTCGCTCAGTAGACGACGGGTCACGTCATTTATCGTAACCTTTAAAGTATAAAATATTTTTTTATCAATGCTCGCAAATAAAATATAAATCGGTACAGGACAGGTTTCAATACTGTTTCTAGAATAGCCAATACAGGACTAAGTTCATCTATTCAACATTATTTTTATTTGCTTTGGTGATATTTTTATCTAATGAAGAACAGAATGTTTTGAGTGAAGAATGATATACTTGAAATCTATTTGGTCTTTAAAGAATGTTATGTATGTAAAAAAAATAACATGGCCATTTAACAAACCTGTTTCTCAGCCTCGTACTTTGCTTTAAGCAATGCTATTTCCGCGTTAAGTTTCTGTTCCCACTCCGCCTTACATTTATCTATGCTCTCTTTAATTGCCTGGTCTTTCTCTACCTCAGCATTCTCCTTCGTCTGCATCACGATGGCGTTGTGATGACTTATTTCTATTACATCTGTTCTTTCAATTTTCTCTAGACTCGATTCTGAAGGTGACCTGTCCATATTATTCGTTAGAGCTACGAGACGGAACCTGTTAAACATATTTTAATTTTAGTTAGCACGAAATTCACTGAATCTAATAAGAATTCATTAATTAAACTAAACATATTTGTTTATGAACATAAATACACACAAACATACAAAAATTAACATTACCCCACTTTTGATTTCACTGTAAAGTTGGGTAAAAAATAGCTTATAAAAAATTATATCATACCTTGAACGCATGGACTCAATCTCAGCTTTATACTCGAGGTGCATTTTTTCCTGTACCTCTTTGATATCCTTAACTTTCTGCGCATCGGCGTCTTCAAGTTTCTTTTCAAATCCCCTCACTTCCTCTCGACATTTTTCTAATAATTCTTTAGTGTCTTTATTTTCAGATTCTAATCTTTCTAGATCCTTCTGATGTTGGAGTTTTAATTCTTCTTTTTCTCTTTTTAAAGTTTCTATGTACTCATCTTTCTCGCTTAGCGTGGCTTTCATATCGGTCAGTTCTAGTTCATGATCTACCATTAACCTCTGCTTTTCTTCACGAAACCGTATTTCCGCTTCTTCGTTACTTTTCCTCCAAGCTTCTGTTATTTCTAAATATTTCTCTTGCATAAACCGCTTTTGCTCGTCCACATCAGTTTTAAGTTTTAAAAGTTCTTCTTTTATCAATACAACATTAACTTTGCATAGAGCACACAGTTTTATTAAGAAGTCTTGCAGTTTTTCCATATTTATCTTATGCGTGTCCATGTTATCCTAAAATAAAAATTTCAATCATCAAATTCTGTTCACTTATACAGACTAAAAACTTAATATTTAGTTGCACATACACACTACAAAGCTTTTTTAATATTTCGAACACAGAACATAAATACATCTAGATGGGGCCGGCGAGGACAGGAGCAACAAAAATTGAACTACCCTAAAGATAAAGTTTTAACATATAACTGATTTCGTTACAAGCTACTGAAAACTAGTATGTCTAGATGTTATTTAATCTGTTAAAATCCCCCACCAACGACTAAGACTACCGTTTAGTGTCGAACGTAAGACGTAACAAAGGGGGCTACTAGTATACTCTGAGCAAATGCACCTGTCGGTCGCGGCCCCACTCCAGGCTGGCGGCCAGCGACTCGTCGATGTAAAACTCAGAGGTGACGAACCCCTCTCTAGCCAGTACCTCGGTCACGGTGCCCGCGCTGGCCGTGTCCACCGCGCACGTGGTCCACGTGTCCGTCTTGCCCACCGCTTGCTCGGCCAGCCTCTCGAACTCCGTATCCGAGCCGAAATCTCTGCAACATTAACGTTATTTTTTTTAAAGGAGAGTTGAGATTAAGACTTTTGAGCGCGAAAAAATTAAAATTAAGAAACATTTTAATAAAGAATATAAACGTTGCAACGGAAATCTCTGCGAGTGTAAAAATTATATAAACATTACAATTGTGTTGAAATGTCGAGAACACTTACTTGTCGAGGTCTACTTGTATATGGACATCTTTATCCTGATTTTCTGATGCTGATAACCTGAAATTTATAACAAAACATTTATTTTCTTTATACGGAAATTTTAATAAAACATATTTTCTACATTAACCTTAGTTTCTTAGCAAATAATATTTCGGTTGTAAATATTAATTTAAGTTTACAGACCTCTGTTGAAAGAATTTGACAGTAGCGTCCATATCGTATTTGGGTACATCTTTTGCTAAGTCAGGAAACGAATTCGCCACGAATTCTACCTCTTCATTGGTGAGTTTTGGCAATTTGCTATCGTAAGGAGTTGGCGCTTGTGCTGCGAACGTCGGTGGCAAATCTGTCATCCCCGGGAACAAACTCTTTAGAAAATGGCCTTCGAATAGAGTATTGAATTCTTGTCGCCTATTCACTTCCTCTTCGTGAATCTTTAATAGTTTCTCCGCTAGATCCGTCGCCCACTGTAAATATACGGTTAAACTTTACAATATCTTGTAAATAATTGAAATTTCATAATAACAAGTAATTTTAACGTGGTATACACTACGTTGTTACCATATTATTGTTAACCTATACATAATAAACGAATATCTCCTGAGATTTTAAATCGTCAACTGCCTTTATTTTCCGATTGATTCCAATTAAATCAATCTTAAGATGAAAATACGTTAGATTATTATAATCGTTATTTCTATCTCGCTCGCTCTTTGTACACGCACACGCACGCACGCACGCACGCACGCACACGCACGCACCTGCATGTGAGCGCGCGAGAAAGTGCCGCGGCGCGCGACCTCGTGCACGGCGCGCACGAACACGGCGGGCGCGCGGTGCAGCTGCCACACGATGCCGAAGTAGCGCGACAGCCGGTTGAGGCACTGGAACGACAGCATCGCGTGCGCGTCCTGCACCGACATCGAGTTCTCGATGCGCAGCACCGTCCTGCGGCGTGCGCCACACGTTATTAATTATACATTAAACATCTCTATTTATTATTTGAATACTGAAAAATTAAATAAATACCGTGTCGTGACAAAAGGACCAAGCAATAATATTGTTAGTTATTATCATAATGCATGGAACATCATTTCGACCAGTAGAATATAAGAGTGTTAAGATTTTGTATTTTAAATTTTTAAGGCCAAAACATTGTAGGTACCAGTTAAAGAGATAATAGTATTAAGAAGTGCAATGAAATGTGCTTAGATAATAGTTTAATGTTTTGTTTGTACCTAATATATCAAAAATACTCACTCTAAGCGGGCCTTCAGAACTTGTGACAACTCCTCCTTTGATTTAGCAATACGTTTTTTGATATCGACAATTTTTTCGTGGCCGTCCAGAAGCTTCTTGAGTTGGCAACAATGCGATTGTACTAATGTTGGCAGCACTGTTGGATCGCAGGTTAAGTTTAGACGATCGCGGCACTGGAAAATATAATAACTGTAAATACTTTTCCTCATAAAAGAACAACTGTTGCTTTACTGGTACTTGGTTTCAGCGAAATATTATACAAAACCTTCCTCGATAAATTTCAATTCAATCCAACCTGGTAGTTTGTCTTCAGCTTTTTGATATTAGTAGAAATAGAGATCCTAACATGAAAACAAGGTTCACCTGTATAATGGAAGTGGCTTGATCCCGTTGGTCCTTTTCGTATTTCTTCACAGTATTAAGTAACTGATCGAGGCCGTACAAGCGATCCTCGATACCTTTGATTTGCTTCAGACCGCGCATGTTCGCGTACTCCAGTATTTGATACAGCTCCGCCTCCCGCTCTTTGAGAGGCTCTGCGTCGATCTATAATAACGAATATATATTTAATACTAGCTGATAGACAAAGTTACTTTTATGTATACCTATTATATATTAGTAAGGATTCAATAACCCTAATTTACTCAATTTTTTTACAATTGAAATGCAATTGAAAAACTTTCTTAAGAAAATGAAGGAAGAGAGAATAATATAAAAAAGGAGATAAATAAGCACAAAATTAAAGAAATCATTCCTAGAGACTTATGCTTATGATGAAACTGAAAATTTATTGAGAATGTTCGTATGAAGAACCACGGGACACTGCTTGTCATATATGCAAGTACCTCATATATTTGCGTACAATGCATGCATCGTGAACTTATTATTGTATGAACTAATATTATGAATAAACTCATTCACGCGCAAAATACGTGACCGTATTTATGTTCGCATATAGCATTAACCTTAAAACACAATTTGATAATAGTTTAATACCTTCCGCGATAAACCTATAGTAATAATAATGTACATTTCAAAGCTACAATGCATTCGTACCTATGGACCAATATACAACCTATATATACAATATAAGGTACTAAGAAGAAGTAGTAGAACCAATAATAAATTTTACATTAAAAAACTCAACAAATGTTCTGATAAGCACTATCCTGTATCATTTTTAATCACGCCGATTTTGAAAGGTCAATAAAATTTGTTAAATTTTATTTTATAGTAAAAGATACATATCGTAATAAAAAAAGTATTTTAAGTACCCGCTTCAAATGCAAACTTTGTGAATTTAAGTAAACATATAAACACTCTCACCTTGATGTTAATGTATGGAAAGTAATGGAGGTAAAATTTTCCCTGAGTGGCCTGCAGGACACCGGTAGGTCTTAGTCATTAGGGCACTATATTATCACCTTCTTCTACCCCGAGGAACGGTATCAAGATGTACCACCGTTAAAAAAAAAAGACTCACCAGACCGAGCGCCTTCTGGCAATAATCCAGTATATCCTGCAACGACGCCTTGTTGCCCTGCGCCAGGATCCAGTGCAGCAGCGTGGGCTCCTCCTTGCTCTCGATAGACGGCGCTTGGAACGCGACCGCTTCGTCCGACGCCTCGATCTGCTGCACCTCTGTGGAACCCTCCTCGTTGCTACCGGACGCGTTCTTTTGATCAAACACTATGAAAAAAAAATATCGCAATGTATCATCTGTATTCATATGTGACACAAAGGAGTTAGTAACATTGTTCATGACACAAGATTTGGCTGATAATTACGAGGGTAGGAAAGTAGCTTAGAATCAGGAGGAGGACATATCACATAAGATTCCTTTATGTATGTTTATCCAGTTCCCGTGGAAAATTTGGTAAAACCAAAACGTAACGAAAAGCTAAACAAAATATAACCAATATAAAATACGCAAACATTTTCATAATATTAATGTGTACTATTAAAAAAGTATGTTTTGATAAAAAATATAATTATTAGGTTGCGTCATTGCTATTTGAAGTAATGACCTTCGTTGGAAAATATAGTCATTCATTTGACCTCGGTCAAAAAATATATAATATAACATACTGTCACTCCATCTGTCCTCCAAAATTGTATGTGTCTGAACAAATTTAAACAACATTACTATGTTGTACGTGTACAACGTGTAAAACGTATGTTTATTCATTTTTCACTTTGAAAAAGGCTTCCTATCACATTTCGGACGTATTGTTGGCCAATTAACGCTTAAACGTAGTTATTATTATTAGCTGTACACAATAAAAAGTCGACTAAAAGACCAATTCGTTTTAAATGTATGTCGTAACTCGTAATAAATCCTTGCACGAAAATATTTCCGGTTGAGATTCATTTTGCTTTCATAATGCTATAAGCTAAAATATAGCATAAGTACTTTACCTTTGACTTCCTTTCTTTTATATCAGTCCAAAGGATTAGTCGTTAAATTATTAAAAATCTTACTTTCTTAGCATTCTATTTTAATCAACCGTTGTATGTACGTAAATAACACAAGGAACTTAACAAAACAAAATTCCCTGCATTGTTATTATTCCATAATGCATATAACCTGCTTTTGCATGAATAATATCAGGTGTGATTCATACTTTGATACATTACTATCCGCTCATCAATCAATCTAAATCATTTTTATAGCAATGCTCGATAATCAAGATAAATTAATCATCATAATAATATCAGGTTGTTTCAAATACATAATAGATAAACATAGTTTTATTTATTATATTAGATAGGTAGATTCTTTTGTCTCTTGAGAATTAACATAAGTACCAAAATATACCTATACATACTTATTTATTTAGAAATTTAAAATGTCCTATCTGTACATAACATCACCCTGCGACTAATATGAGCGAAGATATAATGGAAAGAACGGGAAAAATTATTTATCTTTGAGGGCTTCCTTTGCGTGCGCGAAAACGGTTCAAGATACCAAAAAATATGTATGAAAGAATTTTCCTCTTTAAATGATCTAAAAAAAGCCCGCGACAGTAAGATCTTCTAAGATTGACTCTCTATAACATAATAATATAAATAGATCCGACGGGGGTCGAGGACAAAGTCGCGAGCAACAGCTGGTTTAGGATATTTTTAATGTTATTATTGAACTGCCACACAAGAAAACCTAGTTGCCTCAACCTTTAGGTACCTACAACCTAAAGTACCGTTCTAACAGTACTTTTTCTTACCATCTTCATCTGATAACTTAAAAACGCCGACTCCAAAATCCTGTGCCATTCTATTCTCGGAGCTGGAGTCGGACCGCTGCTGGCTCCCGTAGTGGTGACCTTCAAAGTCCGTCTCCTCGAAAACATCGAACGCCGAGAAACGATGTGCCTCGGCGTTCAATTGGAGCGCCGATAATATTGGAATCTTGCCTAATGATTCTAGTACTTCGTTTAACCTGTAATCGTTTCGTTTGTTTAATCGTAGTCTAGTCAGATTCAAACAATAAGTTTTTTTACGTTATTATGAATATTAATTATATTATCAAAGCTAAAGTTTGTGAGGATATGGATATGTGGATGTATGAATCGTTATAATTCTTTCGAGAACTACTGAAGGGATTTAAATTGTCACATCACTTACGTGTTGAGCATTTCGTGATACTCTTCCTTTTTCATTCTATGCTTTTTAAATGATTCTTTAAAGCTCCTAGATCTTTCACAGAATTCATTGAAAATGTCTTCTAAATTTGCTACAACTGCTGCCCAGCCCTTTAAAATAGTTTAAATATTAGAAGTTGATTTTATATAGCATTAATAAGTATACATGAAGTCGTTGTTACTATGTTTCTTACCTGATGTTGCAAATGTTGCTCATGTACTAGCTGTTCACAACTTCGGGAAGCTTCATGGGCACGTTCACTAAACTGTTTCGCCAGTGAGGCACAGGACATAACCGTGTTAACATTTGGCTGCATAGAGCAACACACGTCCACTGCTTCCCGTAACTCAGCCACTGATTTTCCATCAAAGGCACTAGAGTCACTACGAAATTCACCTGAACTCAATTCTACAATAGGACTGAGGTCTCCACACACTAGAAATAAAAATATAAATTTAACTAATTGTGTATTGAATAAAAGTGAAAATTAGTGGGAAAATTACTAGATTCCTTAATGTGAGTAAGATATACTTCTAAATGTAATTGCAATTATTACAAGTATATAATATAAATAAACTGTACACACAGATAATAACATTCAATCCTATAATATTTTTAAGAAAAAAATTAAATGAAATTATTAATCTCCACAAATCAATTACCATTATATTTGTACATGTTTTTTAGTTTATTTACATTTGCAATTAATAAAACAAATGTTTCAATAACCTGCTTATACATATTTTGATAACTCAAGCTTGGGTTTGTTAATACATTTTGGGTAAATCAATTATGTAAGTAAGTCATGGTCAGATGTAGATTTGTATGCAGACATATCAACTAACATTAAACTAGATAAATTAGACAACTTAAAATATAAATATAAATAAAAAATTAAACTGTGTTGCTTTAATTAAAAATTTATCACTATATCTCATATATAAAATAAACAAATGGATACAGCTGAAAAGTTTTATAAATTTTTTGAACACCATTCCATTGAGCTAAAATTCTTAAAAATATACTTACTAGATTGTTTAATATGACTTTCTTTGACAGAAGGTTTACTAAACATATATATAGGATTGGTATCAGTTCCAGCACTATATGATGAAACCATATGGTCAGACTGCAGTACTTCTCCTCCACTCACAAGAAGGACAAGTGAATGTGCTGGTATTTTTGTTTTTCTTTCTATTGCTGATTTTAAACATGCAACACTGAAAATATATCATCATAACATAATGCAAAAAGTTCTTAAATCATAAAACATAAGCAACTAACTTTCATGGTGTTTTTTGTATCAGATAGAGTAATTCAAGATGAATAATCCATACTATGGATTAGTATGGATTATTAATCTTGAATTACTCTAATATTATAAATGCAAAAGTTACTCTGTCAGTTTGTCTATCTTTCCATCTTGCTAAAATTACTGAACTCTTTAGAACAAAATTTCGTACAAAGATGGTTGGTCTAAAGTATAGGGATGGGCATATTTTTTTTGTTTATTAAATCAGCCCCAAAAGGGAGCACAAGGGGTTTAAACTTTTTATAATTTTATGCTTACATAGCCAAACTGCTGAACAGATTGTAGTGAAATTTGGTACAAAGATGGTCTAGAGCCTGAGATTAAACATAGGGTACATTTTAACGGGAAAAAACGGGTTATAAGAGGGGAAAGGAGTGTCAAATTATTATATGAAAGTCCACACAAACTGAGTCACTGGCAACAGCTAGAGTTATAATAAGATAACAGTAAAGTTAATTGTTGACAATACCTTTGCAATGTGAGATTCATGTCATAGGTGGTCATTAAACCAGCGTCTACATGGAAAACATACAACATGATGGCAATTTGCTTTTGTTCTGCTTTCAATAAAATTAAATCAGTTGAGTATCTTCACTCATATCAAGTCAGCTGTAAAAAAATTTATATTATTAATGAAAAAAAATGGTACATATTAATAAACGAAGATTTTTTATACACGGAAAAATACCACTAAACCACAATATAATCAAATTTAACGTACTTTAACATTATTATTTCAGTAAAAATAAATGAACGGTTAATAGCTTAAACATTCTAAATCAAAATCTTTAGCTAATATACATTTCGTTTACGAACCATCGCATATAGTAATAACAAATTGATTTGTCATAATACCACGAGAAAATAAACAAATAATTAATGGACAGCAATAAATATAATCAAAAGAGTAGACAATTCAAACTGATAAGGCAAATGTATTATACACCACCTAAAAGATTTAGAAGAATATAATTCCCCCTAAAAAATTGAACGTAAAAACGTTTGAAAAACAAAGATTCGACACTTACACAAATGCTCTTGATACCCATCTGATATTGTCTTAACGATTATATGACAACCTTATAACGATAAAAAATTTATTTCTTTTGTGACCCGTCATTATTGACACAATTTTCAAAGACGTACATGAAATTATTAGCACAATTTAAATTTTCAATTTCTTTGATCTTTATTCATAACACCACCATTGCTTTTATCTAATAACTAACATCTAGTTCTAGACGTAAACTAAACTCAGCTGACAGTTGTGTTCTTGCCATAGGTACTAATTTTAATGCAGACCATAGACAAACTTTTAGTCTTGAGTAGGACACGACTTGAAAATGAGTTTGTAAGAGTAGCCTCTTTTTTCTCATGAGCCCTTACAATGTCCCACTTCAAATGAGGCGAGGCGTACCGCGTAGTGCGTACTGAATCATTTGAAGTTATTGTAGTATGAAATATGCGCGCCTCCAGCCGCCTCATATGTCAGACTCGACGTGCTTTTGCCATGTTATAAGTTATTTGTTTGTTAAGTAATAGAACAAATACATGAGAATGATTGCTTTTTGTGTGTCTAATTAGGCTATCGCCAGAAATACTACACATCAAGAAATAAAGAGAAAAAATTGCAAATAAAATAAATATAATAAATAATATCGTCTTTCGGGGTAAATCTATTAAAGTATTTAAATTATATAAAATAATAAATTATTTTTTACTCGAGCTGACAATACTGCTCGAATAATCTGAAAAAGAGTTTTGGCGGGAAACTGGCGGCGTCTCATTGTTATTAGGTACCCGGCACATGCCAACCATTTTAAATTCGCCCATTGTAATTAATTGTACTCGAAAATTTATTAAAATTTATACATATCTTAAGCAAAGGCATCAACGCAAATTAAAAAATATAGCTATTTAACCACAAACAATACAACACAAGCACGAAATATCTAAACAAGAAAAAATATTATTTATTTATAGCCAACTATAAATCATAATTACAAAGACTAACCTGAGTATCTTAAATTAAGACACTTAATATTTTTCTTTTATTAAGATTCCTAATGTATCCACTTCAAAATCAGAAATATCAAAAAATACTAATTAAATATAAAAACTCTCAAAACAACGCTAGATTATTATTATTAACAATTTAAATACGCGCCTCCTGGCTGGCGCCTCGCCTCGCATGGAAGACAATATATTTCTCTCTCGCTCAAAATGTGAGACGCAACGACAGTGACGTGATCACGTGACGTGCTTGTCGTTTGTCTGCCTCGCTCGAACGTGGGACGCGGACCACGACAAAAATATTGAAGTCTTACAATTTTCAATATCGAGGCACTCTTATATTTTGACGTCATGTCTGCGACAAATGTATCGCCTCGTGTATATACTACTCAACGCTACAAACTTTATTCTTTAATTCTTTGACTTTATTTTTCATTTAATTCTTTCATAGGATAGGTACCTTTACCTGGGTGATTTTTTATTCGAAGAACCTCCCAATAAGTAAACCTTAACAAGTAATTTATAATAAGGTATTTGATTTATACTCTAAGCCTTTTATTTCTTATCCTTCAAAATCTGTGCACCTGTAAGTTGTGACTCCATTCCATTGTTTTTTCAATTTTATGATCTATTGTTTTGTTTATTCATTATTGTGCTTATAATATTCATTATAATTTAAATATGCTTAGTACACATTTTGGATCTAAAAAATAAATTTTAGTTTTAGTTTATATGATTGTATGAAACAATGAACACTCAGATTAATCAAGTTACGTGACGTAAATCGACAAATAAGTCGACAAACATATTATAAATTAAATCACAAAACAAGTGACGGTTCACGGTATAATAAACTAGGTACATTCAGCGCTTTGAAGTTTGAACCATTTCCATACATAAATTTATTGTTTAATTTTCGAAGTATAATCTTATATATTAACATTCATCTATTTATTGAATGTTTGAATTACTGTTATTAGCTCCGTTTATGAACCGATTGCAATTATTTTGTTACTTATATTTACACTGGCAATTATTGGTTGTAGGAAGTAGTTTATTTTTAATAAACAAATAATACACAGTGTAATATATCAATTTTATTAGAAAAATAAATTGTAAATCTTTCAAAACCCTTCCACAATAACCACTTAATCTAGATCATATTCAACATAATAAATATCAAATCTTAATATTTAACAATTGTTCATACATCAATTTTCTTTGCAGGAATCAAAAAATAATGAAATGTTTCAATTTATATTCTTATTAATATAATTTTATTCTTACAAAAACTTTTTTATACAAAGTTCTTAAAATCATTTTAATAGCCATTTAAAAGTAACATATTTGATACATTTTTATATAGTCAATGGGTCCTTAAAAATATTTCAAGCCAAATAGCACCATTTTTGTCAGTTTAAATATCAATAATAATAATTGTAATGTATAATATGGAATGCATTACCTTTACAGTAATAAGTAAACGACAATAATCAACATGTGAAGGTGAAATGTTTGACCTCTGTTGTGCCAAACTTCTCTATAAAACAAAAAAATCTTAAGAATAACAATATTGTGATGTCATTATTAACAATTTCATAACAAAAAATTACAAGATATTAATACTATAAGTTAAATGAGCTAACAGTGATATTTAACTTCATTGACCTTAAAATGACCTTTGAAGTTTCTGGAAGTCACTTAATAAAAATGGAATGTGTACTTAGAGATTAATTTATAACAATTGTCAGCATTGCCTTAAAAATATTATGCATTTAAATTTACATTTAAAACACACCTCTAATAGGAACACCATCACCATTAGGCAGAACTTTCATTATTGGTTGGGCTTTTGCCATTTATATGAGCCTGAATATTTAAAATCGTATTGAGCAAGCATCGTATCAGCTTCTGGTGGTCCTCGTGATCCGTACACATAGGGAATGGGTGTTACATGTTGTTCTTCCAATTTCTTGAGAACTGGAGTAAATATTCTCCACGCTTCTTTCAGTTCATCATTCCTTACAAAATGCATTTGTGTCCCAGTAAATACATCCAGAATCAGCCTTTCATAAGCATCAGGAACATCAAACTCTTTATACCGCATACTATATGTGAGATCTAATTCAGTTTCCATCAAATCAAACTTCATACCAGGAGATTTACTCATGAGTTTTAAATATAAAGCTTCACCAGGTTGTACTCTGATTACAAGTTCATTTCTCTTAGGGTGCCCTTCAAATATATCACCAGGTATATCCTTATATTGTACCCTTACTTCTGCTTTTCTTTCATTGAGAGCTTTACCACATCGTAAAATAAATGGCACACCTTGCCATCTAGAATTATTAATATACACTACAGCAACTGCATATGTTGGTGTGATAGAGTTTTTAGGTACAGTTGGGTCGTCAAGATAACCTTCCTTTGTGTCACCTTGACCATTAGGGTCACCAATGTACTGTCCAACCAACAAATCACTTAATTCAATTGGTTTAATGTGTCGCAAAACTTTAACTTTTTCATCTCTTATATCATTTGGATTCAATGTTACAGGTTTTTCCATAGCAACAAGAGAAAGGATTTGAAGCAAATGATTTTGCATAACATCACGAAGGATACCAAAATCATCAAAATATCCTCCTCGACCTTCTGTACCAAATGGCTCCTTAAAGGATATGAGGATGGAAGCTATATTTTCTCTATTCCAAGATGGACTGAATATTTGATTAGCAAATCGAATTGTCATCAGATTTTGTATCATTTCTTTACCAAGATAATGATCTATTCTATATATTTGCTCTTCTTTGAATAGTCCGGCCAAATGGTTGCTCAATTTATCTGAAGATTCATCATCTCGTCCAAAAGGTTTTTCAATTATGACTCTTGTATATCCCTTAATTGATACACACGCATTTTTTATATGAACTGTAACATCTTCAAACACTGTAGGAGGCACAGCTAAATAAAATATTCTGTTCGCAACAAGTCCTTTTTCACTTTTACTTATAAACTGGTTAAGAAATTCATAATCAATTCTTTTATCATATGAACCGGCAACGTAGTCGTTGACTGTCCAAAACTGTTCAAATTTTTCTTCGTCGCCAGGTCTCATTTTTATATATTTCTCCGACTTCTTACGAACTTCCTCAATTGTTTGTTTTGTTCGAGCGTAACCGACAAATCTTGTGTTTTTAGGGAGAAGATTATCTCGATATAAATACCATATTGTGGGGTAAATTTTTTTTTTCGCAAGATCACCAGATGCACCTAATAAAACGAACGTGTGAGGATACTGAAAATCCGCCTTATTTTCCATTTTGCTTTTGTAAATACTTTCTTACTAGGCGTAAGACACAACCTGTCAAAACTAAATCTAAAAGTATACTAAACTAAATTGTAAACTACAAGGAAATTTATTGTAATCCAAAGTAATCGAGTCATATAGCTGATAACATGAGGTAGCCAAATTAAATGACAGTCATAATGACATAAGTACAGATTGTACGTTGAATGTTGATACAATAAAGTAAAATAAAGTTGGGATGTGTGTCCATCTACAACCTAAAATGATAATACATTTTTGATTTTTATATTTTACAGATAAAATTCGTCTTTAAAGAGGCAATATATTTAATTAGAAATCTTTAAAAATAACCAACATTATCTCAATCGTAAAAAAAATATTATCACACCTGCGCAATATTCTAAAAAATAAACTTAGGATAAGTTGCCGTAAAAGTATTAAAAATTTAAAAAGTTTATTGTTGTTGTTTTTTAAAAGTTGTTTTTAAAAAATAAAGACCGTAGTCAAATCATAAAATGACGTTTCAGGTGACGTGACGGCTGACGCTGAGTGTTTTTGGATTTGTCATTTATGTGCGAAAATATCTCTAATTTTAAATTATATATTGTATTGTTTTGTTGAATAATAATTAAGCTTTAATTCATTTGTGATAATACTCTTTGATTTACTTATTACATGTTTGTAATTATTAGCTTATATGACTTAAGATAAAGTAGTGTATGAAAAGCATTTGTAGATATATTTAGTTCAACGACCTTGTTACTGACAGGTCCATCGTTGTTAACTAAATACTCTACTAGTGTTTAAGGCAGTATTTATAAAGAACGAGAATGGACTCTAGAGATCCTGGTAAGTGAAGAATTGTATATATATTTCACAATAAAAAATTGAATTAAATTTAAACATTTTATTCACAAATGCCATTAGAAACTTGTGGTTGATATTCGTTCGTTCTTAGGAAGATGTTACTTCTTATATCATTTCTATGATGATATAGGTAAACAATACTTCGAACAGATTGCAGGTGGCATTTGTAATTAGGTATTTATTTTATGTTTATAATGAAAGAAAAAACAAACTTACTAAAACACCAATGCCTTTATAGGTGGAGGTAATATCTTTCTTAAAAATTGTTTAATTTCATAAAACAATGTTTTATACTAACTTTGAGAAATACATTCAGTTACTTTTTACTTAGGTATCGTGACATAAAAATAAACATTTTATTTAAAAAGTTGTAATAGACTTGTAATAAACTGTTATTCTATTTTTTTTGTAATCATAATTAAAAGAAATCATACTGAAATATTTTAGAGCATGTTAATGTTTTTAACAGTAGCAAGTTTCCAAATTTAATTAAAAATATATATTATAGACAATAGTCTAAGAATAATAATTCTTAAACTGAAAAACATAATTATAAACAATACTCAGAGCTTACTGGTACTTGCTTATCAATTCAATCTGCCATACACTGTCTGTAGTCTAGTGATAATGATAAGTAGTGAAATACAAACAAAAATGTACTACAAAATGAAAATAGGCTATTACTATTAGAGTACCTCTATTTCTACTGCGTCTTACTTTGAAGTCAATGCATTGAATGTATTGAAGTACTTCTTAAAATACATCAAATTGTATGGGAAATATTACTGTTGTAACATACTCTAGATAACAGAATATGTAGAATATTTTTTTCTAATCCCAGATGCATGTTCCATCAGATTCCACTGTAGATAATGCATTAATGCTAATCCCATTTAAAGCTCATGAGTTTCAAAATCACATCCATATATTGGAAATGTTAGTTTATAAGTTAAGAGATAGATGTCGCTATTGTACAGTGAAGATTATCAGAGAACACACTAGAGGGTGCTACATGTGGTTATGAATTGAATTACATATACACATTATGTATAACTTTGTTAAAATAATATAATTGAATATTATTTATGCAAAAAAAGGGATCTTATGTCATAGTAAAATTGATGATGACAAGGTTTCATCAGGTAGATCGCCTGCTTATTTGCCCCCTATATAGTAAGAAAAAACACTTCTGAAAATTAACATTTCTCCTACTAGGTAAAACCTTATTTTATCAAGATTCAGTAAATATGATTAGTGAAATTTATTATATTGTTGATTTTTTATTGATATCTTACTTTGACTTCAATGAGGTTGTTTTTATTTTTTATTATAAATATATTTTATAATTAGTTCATTCCACTTAGATGACAACTCTCATTTATAGGTACTGCCCTGTTTTATAAATGCTAATATTTAATATCATAATGAGATGTATGCTGAGATAAAAGTAGACGTCTTGTTTCTTTTTGATGAAATCGGATATTGGAAAAGCGGGTTGCGATCATATTGCATGGTTTGGTTTGTGCCTTGTGGCGTTGTGGCCATAGCACGTGTGATGCGTCGCGACAGGCAGCGCGGGTGGACCGCAGGGCGAGGGGTGCGCAGTCGTGTGCAGTGGACCACTCGACGTCGCACAAGGTCAAGGAGAATGATTAACAACGAAAATACAGCAAAACAAACGGTGGCGGCTTGGGGTGGGAGGGGAGCTTGGCGCGGCAGTCAGGGCAGCGCTGTCGCTCGCGTCCGTCGCGTTCACGCCGCCCTCGCGACAATTTGAAAATCGATGCTCGATCCGCAACCAGCGTTCGCTACCACTCATTACATTGTAATTTCGATCGCAACTCATAATGACCTACGTCAAGGCAGTCCCCCATGCGCTCCTCACTCTTAAGTTTGTGTATTAATGACGATCGGCTGTGTTGAAAGTACTTTACAAGTTCAAAACAAGATTATTTTTCAATATGGAATTTTAAATGCTAAAATTCAAAAAAATATATGAGCTTAACAATGTCAAAAATTAACCTAACTAGTTTGCCGTGCTAATATACGGAGCCAAATATATTAATCTTATGATATTTTTATCAATTGCTTTAAAATAATATATACTTATAATAATAATACAGAGAATGGATGTTAGGGCTGATGATTCAGCTACGTTTACACTGTTAACCACCTGTAAAAGTGTTCAATGAGTGATAGGACAGGCGTTAAAATTAGACAGACGGCTAATACGCAGTCATATATTATAGTCACCTATATTATCGCTTGTAGGTAATGTTTTTATGACGCCCTATGTCTTTATCTGACAGGAGTCGTAAAGAGCGTTGCAAGGTTGACGGTGTATTGACTCCCAATAAATTGGATATGATAATATGATTCTAGGCGGTGCATTTAAGTACATTGTATGATTAACGTTTTTACCAAAGTCATATTCCCATTTGTTTTTTGACGTCAGGGTGATGTAACCGGTTGTCGAATACGTGCCAATGAAGACCGGCAGAATACCTATCGTAAAAACTACCCATAACATTGTTAAAAACCTAAATTATCCAAACATCTTATCTTGTATGCTCAGGTTTCTAGACCTTTTTTATTTTTCTTTCGTATTTTAAATAAGTAATTATTTAGCTACCTTATTGCTTATTTTGAACCAAATTTGCTTCACAAATTTGTTTGTACGTCAGATTTTTAAAATCGTGCCAGAACGGACAACCACATAAACTGATAAAATACAGTAATATGATCTTAAATAAAACATAAGAATTATTAAGTGAAACCTATTTTTAACCTGATATTATAAAGTGGTAAAATTTTATGACTTTATGACGTTGTATGGGTTTATGGTTAGTTTTATCTTTAGATCTAGATAAAACTACTTTACTTGCCAATGTCAAAGGATATAATATTACCCTTGAAAGAAAACGGGACACACAGAAGATTAGTAACCAATCAAAGTGCTGTACATATAAAGACAATTAAAAATAGGCGTTGACTTTTGGGAACCATTGATACTTGCACCGACCAACCAACGAACATGTAAATAAGAAACGACAAGAATTTAATTCTAGATTTAAATGCAGTAATTCTGCATTTTTTTCGTATTCTTTAATCACTTTTATAAATAAATTCTAGGCCATATAACATGCTAATGTAAAAAATGAAATATAGCGCCATACTGAATTCAAATACACGTCTTTGCTTATTTATTTTTAGGCAACGCTAACGCTAAATTCTGAAAAATGTACTTTAGAATCGTTTAATGGGATCCTATATCACTCTTGTCCGTAATTAATGTAGTATATATCTCAGTTGTAGAAGAATTACATTTAAATCCTTTATTCAATATTTACATACGTTTGTTGAATTGTCTTTCTAGATGACATTGAACATAGGTAAATTAAAGCATTCTAATTGCACCCAGAATGCGCACCGCCTGAACAAATAAATATTTGATCTAACTTTATGGGTAACACGAACTAGTAAATTATTGTTAACGCTTGTGTACTAGCATACTAGTAATAAGAAAAACAGTTATAAAGTCTTGGTTAGAACTAAGAACAAACATTTATGATACACACGAAAATCGCAAGTCAATATAACAGTGATGAATATCAATTGTGATAATCCCTTGAGTGTTAAGACAATGTTAGTGCAATACCATCAGTTTATTTTACCCATTATTATGATAGAAAGATAAGTTCGAAGCGAACGTGGAGTTACAATTGTTATCGCATTCGGATAGTCGCGGGCCGCGGGTGTGAGCTGGCAACGTCATGGCTCGGGAAACGTTTGGTCATGGCCAAGGTCTTTCAGTGTTATGTAATCGCCAGCAAATGATAGATGATATTTCGTATTTCCACCTCATTATGAACGTTACGTTATCACGTAGAGCGCAACGTGATGTCATAAACATAATATAAAACTGCTTTCGGTTAGAATGTTTTTTGGCTTTTTCTTAATTGAAATTAGGTACCGATTTATTATAAGTTTCATTATACGTGTTGTAAAAATGTAAACGAGCTGTTTTATTTAAAAAGACGTCATGCGAAATAATGAATAAAAATAAGATATCTTTTTTGGAGCAAAAAAAATTAAGAATTATTTTTCGTTAAATAGTACGCTAAGTGTTATGTTTAAAATGTTATATTTTTTAAATTAACTTGCGATGTATTTAAAGTCGGCCTATGTGATATATTTTTAGTTCACGTTTTTATCGTTTTTACAAAGTTATAGAATAAATATAATATTTTATAATACATTATATGTGTAATTATATCATTTTAAAGAATGTAAAAACCACTGCGCTGTCGTTGGCTCATTCGAAACTTGTTATACGAGCCCATTCTAGTCTAAGTATTTTTCTAGATACATTCCATTCTTTAGGATAAAAAATATGTAAAATGCTATTTTATAGGTACCTATTCAAACTTTAACGTCAGAATTAAGTAAAAATAAATTTAATTTATGTTCGAAAAATTAAATGCAAACCTTAAGTGTCTTATTCGGGTTTTGATAATGTTTTTAAGTACCTACATACTAAATAATAATCAGCACAGAACAAACTGGTTTTAAATATTAACGAGCGATTTATTCAGCATCCTAAAAGTATCCAATTATCACAATTGCATTCTGATTTAAAACGTATGTTAGTTTAATGTCTGCGCTCGTCCTAATTTGGACGTTAAAATTAATAATGGAACACCATTGTTTTTGATGGAGTTCCGGTTAAGTTTGCGTCGTGCCTACACTGAGCGCTGAGTCGCCGCCGAGAATTCGCGATCGCATTAAGAGTGTGCAAACAAAAACCACCTGTAGTCGTCAGAGAATCGCCAAGGTCGCAGGCCCCTGTGGCGTGCTTCTCTGCGTTCCGTTTACCTACATCTCGCGGCGCGGCGGCCGGCGAGTGCACGCCTCACACCGTCCCGCCCCCGCTCCTTGACTCACCGTACCTGCTGCTCGTTCGCCCTCCGGGTCAAGTCTAGGACGTTCGACTTTCGCTTCACACATGCGGGACGTCCTAAAATGCTCTATTTAAACTCCCATAAACAAAAGCTAGCGTAATCGTAAAAGCTTGACATTAACGATTTGATAAATTACAATTAAACTTTCGAAGTGGGCTACGTAGTGCGCGATCGCGTTGATATTGTCATTGTTAATTATGGCTGTGTGAAGTCAAGGTCAGTGCAGATCGATAGCGCTACATGACGACAGGCGAGCCTGCAATATGCATTCTTTGCATGCAGTGAACGTATGCGTTTATGATCTCGATGTGAATGAAGAAAGTGAATGAAAGTAGACAAATTCCAGACCGCGAAGTACCAAGTAGCGCTGTAGAGTGTTCATAGATGTTCATTATATTATATTTAAACTAAATTAACGTTCTTAAATCGCTTATTCATGACGCGTAAGGTATTAAGATTTATGGACTAATTTGAATTTACTAACGACGTTCGTTGACTTATAAACTTATGTATGTATACACAATTAATATTAAAATATAAACCTATATCAGTTATAGGAGATAGGTTAATTTAAGTGATAAGTGAAGATGACATTTTTGTGTGTTATAGAATACAAATTTTTTTTTATACTGTAGTATATTTTATTAACACTTCGTACATACGATATTTTACCGAAAATGTCCTTAACAAGAGCCCATATCGATTTCATAGACACGATTGAAACCTACGCTGAGTGACAGTGATTGCTTCAGATAACGCTTTCACTCTTTATTTATGAAAGAAAATGACATACCTAATGGATGAATATGATTATATATTGTGTTTCTGTGATCCTTCTTTTGTACAGCTCCAGTCAATTAGGATTAATAAATGAAGCGTGATTTTCTATTCTTTCATATTAAACATAAAAAATATTATATATAAATGCATACGTCATCGGAACAAATTTCATAAATTGTAAGAGATAAAATTATTAATAGAATTTGGTCTAAACCGGTTGATTCTTTAAACACATGCGAATAAGAATATTGTATTCTTCCTAACATAGTAAGGAGAGAAAATTCTTATCATGTTATAAGAAAATTATAAGAGCAATAATTATTATAATTTTCCTTAAAGGCAGTTTGTTTAAATACTCTTTATCTATAATTTGATTTTGATTGTTTGATACTTAGATTACGGCAACATGAACAATAAAATAAAATCGACCTTGAATGTAAACATGACAAGACCAACAAAAAGCCTCATTACGTCATGCAAGGTTGTTTCTATTTTTATTTATGTTATATATTTAAAAAAATGTGTAATCATACCGTAAGCAATTGACATCCAATTAGTAATCAAAAGCTCTAACTAAGAACCTGCCTTGTTTGATGATTATATTTAAAAGGTGATATCTAAAATAGCTCTATAGTCAACATATATATTACGAATATCACTTAGGTATGTAGGCAACTGACGTGAGTTTGATGTTGGTAGTTGGTACGTGTGTCTTACTTTGGGGGACCAGAATTAATGTCTTAGATAAATATTATGAAGGCATGTAAGCTGTTCGCCAAGGTCGCACACGTGTAGGGTATACGCTCCCTCCCATTATAAAGCAAACGCTTCAACGTTTCGGGTATTATCAATTGAATTGTAAATATATCGCCAAATTCTCGCCTTAGTTGCGAGAAAAGTAAAACGCAGTTCGCTATTAAAATTGCAAATACATATTTTTTATCGGCGAAATGAATAATGCATCGTTCCAAGTTTCCAACAAAGATTAAAGCGGTCGTGTAGGTATAATTTATAAAGAAATGTTTTACAGATTATTTTTTTATCGATGGCGACAATAAGTACCTATTTTAAATTGATACGTATTATTTTATCCTCAACAATAACGAATTGATTTAGAATAAATGTGAAAGGTTGAATTATATAGCAAATTTTCGGATGGCAGAGGCTAGAGCAAGGTGTTCCGTCTCCGAGTGACGTAAAACTTAATTACAGAAATGTTTCGCAGCCACGATCACGAAGGCCATCTCCTAACAACTCCAATTATTTACTTGATTCTTATTCTATCACAGTCATAAATATTTCAAACATATCGACCGCGGCGTCGGTTCCATATAATGCTCGGATAATGGCAAAAAATCGATTATACCAACGCGTTTTTCAACATAAAATCAGATTTATTCACTTATGATTGTATGTGGACCTTGAGCGCGCTTGCCGAGCTGAGACCTTTATGTTGGTAACCGCGCGGAAGTAGTCGGCTACATTTTTTGTCAATTTTGAGCTTGTTGAATTTTAGCACGCATTAGTCACAAACTAACCTTCATTGTCGGTACTCGCGGCCCATTGTTGACACGTTGCACGGTGCACCGCAGTATCTCCGAGTGGAGTGCAATAACAGCCGCTATCACAATGTCATAACGATATCTTTGTCCCCGGCGGCTCCGTCGATTTCGTTTTCGCGTCGTATCTCCGCCGCCGGTGTACCGGTGCGCGATATTGTCCACATTATTTACATCATTGTGAGATTGCGTTTTGTTTGAGACGGTCCATGCTTACGAGTCGATTTCGAGGTGCCGGATTTTGCAGCAGCGTGACGTAGTTGTGTTTGTGTGTGTCGGTAGTAATGTGAGGATGTTAGTGCGCGGTCATGTCGAGTGTGGCGAAGAAAGATAAGCCAACGATGTCTGTGACTGCGCTGATGCAGTGGGCGCGGCCGGCGCCGCCGGGGCCGCAGCAGCCGCCGCCGGCGACCCCGGCTCCCGCCAACACCCTGCAGTCGCCCGTGACTCCGACCATGCCCAACGTCGATTACTCCATCGACATGCAATGTAAATCAATAATATATAAGTCTATACATTATTTTTCAGCCGACAACCATGAACACTTGCTTAAAGAAATAATTCTTAAGTTGCTCAGCAATAAGTTTAATATAAGTAGAATAACAAAATATGCTGTGTTTTTCATAGTAGGTAACTATTGTATAGGCATTTAAATGCTACAGAATTTTCTTGCGTGATCGTTTATGTGCGTGATTTTCATTTGCTGCGTAGTTGAGCTCAAAAAATACATTTTGTTATAAATAAAATAACATATCCTTT
Organism: Eurema hecabe; assembly: GCA_026213755.1. Classification (NCBI taxonomy): domain Eukaryota; kingdom Metazoa; phylum Arthropoda; class Insecta; order Lepidoptera; family Pieridae; genus Terias; species Terias hecabe. Next base: position 6,438,403 of record JADANM010006787.1, on the reverse strand, counting down.
TAATTTCTTCGATTTTAGATTATTTCGATATAAATCATGAAACGTGTGACGGGGCTTTAACAAGACAGCAAAATTAACTATTAATGTGGCCAAAAAAAATAATTCACTGAGAATCAGTTGAAAACGATTCTAAGAATTGTTCTTGATAAAAAGTATGCATATTTAAATATGACGCTAGAACATATATTTGCAAAACAAAATAAAATGAACGTTATTTCTAAATAAACATATTTTATCTATCATTCGCCTTTTTAAAAGTACCAAAAGAAATTTTCCGCTTGATATTTCTTTGTTCTATGAGATCCAATATGAAGATTGCCACGATTACGAACATAATATATTCTAATAGTTTTATTATTTTTACTGTATAATTATTTGTCGCCATAAACTTTATAGTTATTCGGGATCACGCCTTACTTCTAGGTACTGCCTAAACCTGGATCACTGAAAAAAATAGATAAATTTATAACATCTTCCCTGAACTAATATTCTTAGTGGGATTAAAATAGTTTTAAACACTGTGCACTTGGTAACAATATATTTATGATACCATGGTTTAAAAAAAGCACTGCGTAGTTAATTGATATTATGACTACTATATACACAGTTTGATTCATCTACATGTCACATCATAACTTTGGTTTGTACATATATGACATCATTGCTGCACGGAATACTTATTCGTGTTTTGTTTTTAATTGATAATTTAAGACGTTTTTTGTTTAAATTGTTATTGAATATAAGTCTTGTTCTTGTCGTCCTGTTAAGTTTTAATTGACATCAATGAAGTCCTTTTTAAGACAGGCGATAGTCTTATTAAAATAATAATTATTAAAAAGGCCATCCAAATATAAAATAGTAAGAATACCTATATAGTTTAGGACTTAATCGTAATTTGACTTTGTAATAATCAATCTTTCAACAATTATTGAATCCAAATTCTCTTTATTTAATATAACTTGTGTTATTTCAACATAACTTTGCATTTCATTGGGCTCGCTTAAAAGTTTTGCAAGGTTTTGAGTGAGTATTATTAGCAAAGCCTTATTGGCTTTCGATTTGATTAAATCTGTTGTTGATATCAATTTAATTTAAATATAGGACAAAATTTGTATGTACTTTAGGAACGCTAGCTTGCGAGTTAAGGATTATCTACTAGTAAATCTATGTATTTTATGGAAAAAATTTTGTTCAATTTTCCTTATTTATGTAGGGTCTGTTTACGTCCACATACTTGTACTAGGGTTTGTGTACTAAACGGACCCTTCCTGTTGCGATATCTTTGCCGTAGCCCATCCGCCAACCGGTGATAGATTAATCTATGAGAAGCGAGCTACATCGATCCGCTGATCAAAACATGACACAAATTATTTGTCCACGTTTTAATGTCGTGATCACAAAGAACATGTCTTCAATTCATGATTGAAAATTTTGAAGACTTATGAACATATAGGCTGCTTTAACAATTTTTATAAGAAATGGTATAAAGATTTATAAAGAAATTATTAATTTATACGTATTCAATAATTTTAAACCGACCGTACAATTTTTTGTGGGTTCGCGGATAGCTTTATTTAGATTAGATAGTAAGGTTTAAAACAAATGTCATGTATTTTGTATCTTATGTCTTATATCAGTACTAGCTGTTGCTCGCGACTTCGTCCCCGTCGGATCTATTTCTATTTTTATGTTATAGTGAGTCATTCTTAGAAGATAGATATATACTGTCGCGGACTTTTTTTTAGATCATTTAAAGAGGAATAATTCTTTCATGCATATTATTTTTGTATCTTGAAAGGAAGCCCACAAAGATGTATAATTTTCCCCGTTTTTTCCATATTTTCCATTATATCTCAGCTCCTATTAGTCACAGCGTGATGTTATGTAGCCTAAAGCCTTTCTCAATAAATGGTCAATTCAATAAAAAAATAATTTTTCAACTCGAACCAGTAGATCCTGAGATTAGCGCGTTCAAACAAACAAACAAACAAACAAACTCTTCAGCTTTATATATTAGTATAAATATCAGCGATATATATTGATATAGTATAGTGATAAAATATCACTTTGTCATCGGACCAAGCATAAATAATTTTGTATTTGTGTCAAAATAAGCAGCGTCATATCGCAGTCTAGTTTTCATTGTGCGATAGCATCGTTATAATATGGTATGATCTCTTTATCACGCGTAATCGTTGGGTCGATTTAATTCTATTTTCACTCAAACTTAAACGAATTCTATAGGTACCTAAGGAGTATTTTTTTAAGATGGCAATTAATCTAATCATGAATTTCTTTTGACGTCACACTGAATTAAATTGGGGAATGCTCAGTGTATCACTAACATTAAATAATAAATTGTTCTTACTACTTAAGATAAATTAAAGTAAGTAATCGATTTTTAATATAATTTCTCTCAGCCTTCGTAAAAGCATTAAAAGTTCGCAGACATAAAGTTGGAAATCGAAATAAATAAAAATATCCACAACTTTCCTTTTTATCTTGTCGCCTCGAATACAAATTCCTTTGATGAACCCTTTACAATTTTTGTAAGGTTTGTACGTATTTGGAGTGCCCGCGCAATTTATTTTCGGTTTCTCTTTATGGCAACATTCGAGGCTCCTTTAGTCCGCTGATTTGTATTTTTTACGCTTTGCAATTGTAATTTATAATGTTGAATACTAAGGGTGTATTAGCATAAGTTGTTGTCGGCAAAAATATAATAATTTGATACACAAAACATCTCGTATTTAATGAGAAAATACGCCATTTATGTATACAAGGGGAGAAAATTAATGCAGTGTACAGATTTATCATAAGGCAACTTTAATTATTCACGAAGAGACGCCTCAGTTAATTGTGTAATTCGCAAACAATTTTCCATCGAGTGCGTAGGCGATGTTACGGCGTGTTTTGTAGACATTGAATTTTCATCAGGCGTGGCTGGAGGGATGTTTGTTCACTTTTTGTGTGCTCCTACAGTCCCCGACTAATGAACCGGTTTCGTCTGCCTCTTTTTCTGAACTTTCGTTTTTGATTTATTATCTACGCCAATTGCCTTCAACATTTCATTTTCAATGACGATTCATTTGGTCCAAATTTGCTTAATTATGATAAAAACGAAATTATCTTATCGAAATATATTTTACTCCAGGATTTGTTAATATCTTAAGTATTTTATGACGATTTATTAAAGCACAAAATGTATTTATTTAATTGTGATTGTGATTTGTATATTCATATTTCTTTGTGTATATATTGCAAGCAATGAATACTTCACTAGGTGTAAGTACCTAATAATATCTTACAATATGAAACATAAAGGTAAAAAGGTTTAAATATTCACATAATTTAATCTGCACGGTAGTTTCAATGATACTATAAGTTACTGCATTGTTATTGCGTCGCGACGTCAATAAAGGATGCGATTAACTGATCATACTTATGCTGACCTAAATATGAGACTAACGGTTAGACATAGTGCTTTGTTTTGAGATGCTCGCTTGTTCGCAGGGCTCAACCTGGAGTCAGGCTTCATGTCGCCAATGTCACCGCCAGAAATGAAGCCAGACACAGCGATGTTAGACGGCGGTATGCGAGACGACGCGACCTCTCCACCAGCGTTGAGGAGCTATCCACCCAACCATCCTCTGAGTGGATCCAAGCACCTTTGTTCGATATGCGGCGACAGGGCGTCAGGCAAACACTACGGCGTTTACAGGTCGGTCAAAAATTTGTATTATAGAAATTATCTTTTTATAAATGGTCTATTTTCTATTTAATTGCTTTAACAACACTAAGTTCTTCACCGATGAAGATTTTTTAATAAAAAACAACGAAGATAAACATGCCTTTAAAGAACAAGTATCCATATATATTAAGATTTATTACTCTTTAGTAGCGATAGGAAAAGTAGGCTCGAATAGAAATATAAAGTATCTATAAAATCTATATTCAATCCAGCTGTGTTCAGTGGTATATAGATTTTAATAAGATTTGAATGAGGTGCATGACTTATCTGAGTCAAAGTCAAACTTGGAAATATATTAAACTTTTTTATCGGCTCTTTTATAACTGTAGATATTATTTGCAACTGGCACACACAAACATTGCTAAATCGATATGTTGTTTAACAAATATGTATGAAATAGAATTTTGTAAATGTCGTATTTTAAGCAATTAAAAAACAGCGTTAATAATATCTTAAGTGTCTATACCTTTCCCATAGTCCACTTTATTCATTAGTGAAAACCGCATGGAAACCCGTCCAGTAGTCTACGTGTTTATCGCAAACAGACAGATTGACAGAGCGATGCACAAGAACGGCGCGACTTTGTTTTATAATATGTAACGATTACTTTTGCATGGCAGATGTTCCATAAATGTGGATAGATTGCGATCCATCACAGTCAGAGCTATAAATAAACCTACAGAGGCTTATCTATTACATAGGTGCTTACGGGATCATAAGACCTGCAGCGTGAGTTGGATTCCACAATTTCTCACACGAATGAGCACTTTATTCGCTCAGTAGAACTAGAATATTATTTTTGTATAAGATGAAAAGATTAGCTTCAGTCTGCACGTTCTACCGACATTTGCGCCGTAAAAATGTGTATCTACTTGAACTAAATAGTATATAAAGACGTCTAGACTTCTAGACGGCAGCGATGTTTTAAAATTAATTTTTGAAAGCAGAAGTGGTCAGGTATATTATTGTAGACAGGTACGACGTCGGTGGCGTGCTATTATATATTAACATTTGGTTGTAAAATGCAGAACAAAACGTCGAATTACAATTCTTCAAAGATAGCGCGGCGCGTGGGAGGCGTCAGGCGCCCCGTGCGCGTTTAAAGTTCCACCTTTACACATTCTGGATTTGTACATTATTGAAACAATTTACAATTCTATCGATCGTCGGCCGTCCGTAATGTCATGCAAGAGACATTTTATTTTCACCTTGAGAATGCTTTATGTTAACAACGATATAGCCGAGGGCAGGTAAATGGATCATGGGTATCGGTTGTAAATTAGTTTAGAAATATTCGACTTTCTTCAATATAAAGTGCGAAATGTGTCACGTGTCAAGACCCGTGCAATATTCGTTATCGAAGTATTAAGATAATGCGTTTAAATTGTCCCCTGCTCCTGTGCGTTTGTGATTTTAATATACGTATATATTAAGTCGTATAATGAATAACAAATTGTCGTTTTAAAGTATTAGGTAACTACCACACATTTTTCCTAAGATTTTCCTCAACGCCAATTGCCATCAATAACGAACCACACCTTTTGACTTCGTCAAATGAATTTACGAATAAAACTCTTAGTCAGAGGAATGAATGTATAATTCATTCAAGTAACAATATATGGGTGCAGTTAATTCGTACATAAGTCATCCACTTGAAAAGTAATCATGTGACTAATGATGGTCGAAGCGAGTGCTTTTACGACTCATCCGTTCTTCATTAGTTCTCATGTTGGTACAGCTGATTGAACTCGCAATGCACTCGTGTATCTTGCACGAAGATTGCTATTCAAGGATTTATGAGCTTACAGAGACAATTACAGACATCATTTACGAAATAACAAGCTTCATTTAGCTTAAGGCTCGGGAAGCCACAAACTTCGACATTTATAGTCATAATCAAGGATTTAAGCGCCAACTAAGAAGGACTCACATTAAAATAATAGTTTCTACGGTTATAAATCGTACAATATATTTTATTTCTGACTTTCTATCGCGAATATATTACGTAGAAATAAAATATTGCTGGCCCATGTTGCATACTGTTGCGTAATACGATATAAATCAAACGTAATTGACATGTCTAAATATTTCGAGAGAATCGCGCTTATCGTGAAATATTTGCACGTTTAAAGGGTATTCTGTTATTTACACACTGACTATCATCTTATAGATTCAATAAAAAATAAGATGGAGTTGCATTGGAATTTTAAGTCACTATGCATTGGGTACCTGTTAGTCCGGATGGTCGGAATTTATATGATGTCACCAAAGTTATATCGATTGAGATTAATTCACTCATACGACACAATCATATATAATAGTCCCCATATCTGGCTATAATTGTGCAACTATTTTTAACCTGCATGAGAATGAGGGAGTCGCTCTGAGTTACATACCTACTGGCTATCGTCTTCGTCAATGTGCCTGTTATTGACTCCATTTGTGACCACCTGGATTTTATATCGAACTAACTATAGTTATATAAATCGAAAGTGATACAGTCTCTCTTTACTATCTTCACACTACAAACTTCTACATCTATTCCGTACTAAATATTTTGACTGTGCCAGCGACTTCGCCCACGTAGAAAAGTGACTTTGGGCAGCATTTTTGAAAATGCCTAACCCGCGCCAACAAAAGTACAGCAAGTTCAACGTGATTCTTCAAATTGCCATAACTTTTTTATTTATCAACCGATTGACATGAATTAAAGGCTAAATGTTAAGTTAAGCTTACCACAATATATCTTTGAAAACCCCCATCTAGATAGGATAAGCCGTTTCTGAGATTAGCGTGCACAAACAAACAGACAAAAATTCCAAAAATCATTGTTTTGGGTTCTATTGCGTTAATAAAGGTCTCCTGTAATATTTTTTCTCACGTATCTTGCATGTACAGACAGCGACTCGTTACGTTTTTATTATATGTATAGATAAAGCGGAATAATAGCTATATAGTTTTCGCAATTATCACAACACCATCACAAGACGGCCAAAAAATTATTAATGACGTAATACAATTTATAAATTTACTATTTCAGTTGTGAAGGTTGCAAAGGATTCTTCAAACGGACAGTGCGGAAGGATCTTACATACGCCTGTCGAGAAGAAAGGAACTGTATAATAGACAAGCGACAGAGGAATCGATGTCAGTTCTGTCGTTATCAGAAATGTCTAGCGTGTGGGATGAAGAGGGAGGCGGTGCAGGAGGAGAGGCAGCGCGCGGCGCGGGGGGCGGAGGACGCACACCCGAGCAGTTCAGTTCAGGTATTACACTGATGAACTACTTATTGACTTACGTAGGTATAGCGATCGCGTCACGAATCTTTAGCGCTGAACGAAACCTGCGCAGTAGTCAAAAATAAGGTATCGAGGGGACCGCGCGGGGCGCGTGATCGTCGGGTGCGCGAGCGTTGATTGGTTGTCCCAGTCGTGTTGTCTTTCTCGCACCAATACGTCAATTACGAGCGCGGTTCTACCGATGCGCAGCTATTTTCGTCCAGCGCTAATCATAAATGTCGCGACCTATTCCTGCTTACGTAGTTAATAATATGTTAAGAGTAGATGGTGGAAAGTTGCCCATAGGCGGAATTAGGAATGCAAATAAAATAACAAAATCAGATTATGGACAAAGAAGATTTTACTAATCTTCTATATCAAAAATCTTCCTGAATGTGACTGCAGTTATATTTAGGAAAGCAACAAATAAATTCTAGTTGTTAGTTCTTGTCGTTAGTTTAACAGTTTGTCTAAATGAATAGTTGTTTAATTTGATTAATAATATACTATTTATATTATAGTCAACTCAAAGGAGCCTCACAATTTTTGCACATCGTAAATTAGCCCCTTGTTTATCGCGTTGTTCAATCGTCTCGTAGATTGTCATTAATTACCCGAGAATTTTAAATTATACGCTACATGTACATACGATACGTTGGTATACTAATGTTATCGTTATATTGTCTTGTGATTTTATTAAAATGTTGCAGCATTCATATGACATTGTTGTATAGATTCTTTTTTTTTTAATTTTTTAGATTGTTTTAGTGACTTAATCGAAAATATAATTTTTTAGTAATGCAAAACATAGGTCCAGAGAATTCCTCCTACAAAGCCCCTTTTATAAATATGTATTACTAAGGAGTGGATGGATATATTTATACAAGATTTATAGTAAATTACAATGAAAGTGTGGTATAAATTTTTTATAAAGCTGTAAAGGTCACAGCTATTTTCAGAATATAAGAGTAATTTACAGTTTTATATAGTTTATTTATTTATAAGGTGCTAAGGGTGGGCTTCTATCATTTATCAATACTACTAGTGTGTATTACATACTCGCTTTCCGCTTTGACTTTGAACGATTTAATAGGCATTTTAATATACTTCTAAACTTTTCTCTTGAAACATTTGCATGGTCTTAAAGATCTTAGCAATGCATAGCGAAAAACGGCTTCGTTTTAAATTATATAGTGATTTAAACTATTCGTTTTAATTTCTGTCGGCTTTGGGGAATAACATCGTATTTGACAGATTGGTATTAGACATTTCTAAACATTAATGAACTGATGATGTAATAAATTAAAAACTAAAGCGTGTCCACGTCTAATCTAGAAGCAATAAATCCTACGTTACTAGGTAATTATTACTGATGAATAAAATATATAATTTTATTGCCGTTCTATACATAAATATTATAATATAAAACACATGCCGGTCGGGAAGGTATAAAAATAAACATAATAATATAAATATGTATGTGAATTTTGTGAATTCAAGGTCGCGTGGTAAAAGGTTGTAGTTGCACACAATCCAACACGTTTGCCGCAGCCATGTTTCGAGCATTAATTGTTATATTTTCCTGTTCGCGAAGGGTCTTATCTCCTTTCCTTGAATCGCTATGTGGGTCGTTCGGGAACTATGGATTATGTCAATGACGAGACTAGGACGATTGGTCAAATGGAGTCATTTAAACGCTTGTGTTCTGCGTAAAAAGCATACGTTTTTTTGTTTTAGTTTGTTTTTGGATTAAAAAGGAACGTTTCATGTTATATTGCTTTGAAAGCAGGTATATATTACTAAGACTAACATACCATCGAAATATAATAAGCATTAAAATCTACTATATGTACCTACTATATGTTAGGTTTTTCTCTACCATTTGCTCTAGGCGGTTTGATTACTAAGACTGTCTGTGATATCTTAATGGCTCTAAATAAGGCTGTTTGAGTTACATTGAGGTAATGTCTTTTGTGGACTGTAGCTGTAGCATTTTCGGGGCACTTGATTTCCTCAAGTCTTTAAGGATTCAACAACGTAATTTGAGTTCTGTGCGTAGAACTCAGCTTACATAACCGATGCTTTACATACTTTTAATATTAACGCTAATATCTATATTATACGCAAAGAACGGAATAGTGAGATCATCTATCTGTATTCAGTTATTCGTAAATCGTAGTCGTATGGCGTAGTAGCGTAATGTGACCATTTTTATTTAAGAATAAGAATTCTTAGAAACGTTCATACTTATTACCTTGAGGAAATAATATACATATATACGAATTCATATACGAACTTTAAAAAAATATTTAGTTTTTATCTTTCTACTATACATTTTTTAAACTATTAATGTCGGTATGCTTAATCATACTTATTTATAACTTTTAACTGTCAAGTTCTTAAAGCTGCTCTGCTATGGACTTATTTGCACAGATATTCTTATTTTTTTTATACATTTGTTTTAATATCTGCATGTTCTCATAAATTATAAAAAATGCTGGCAATGGCGCGAACCTATATGGATATAGGAGGTCCATCATATGTTGGTGATGGAGAATATTGCGAACCCAAACGATAAATATAAGTAAAATAATACATACAAGTAAAAATCAGAAGTCCATTTTCAAAAAGACTTTCTGATTTTTCTTATGTCTAGAAATATTAGTTATTAGTACTATGTAGTGGTGGTATTCATTCATATACCCCATTAAATATTTGTCTACGTGAATAGCTGTAAGATCCTGTAAGCTTATTAAAATGAAAGTACTTTACGTTACAGGAATTGTCAATCGAACGATTGCTCGAGATGGAGTCTCTCGTGGCGGACCCCAGTGAGGAGTTTCAGTTTCTGCGCGTGGGGTCCGACACCAACGTGCCGCCGCGATACAGGGCGCCCGTGTCTAGCCTTTGTCAAATAGGTATTTATTTATTCAAGGACAATTAGTATTTAATACTTTAAAAAAAAGTTATGTGTATAAATCGTTCCGTATCAGTCGTATAGCATTTTTGGTATAGAGGAATCCCAATAATGTTGATTGATTAACTAATCAGGTTGTAAGTACGGCAAATTCTTTACATAGCTTAGAACTTTTTCAAGTTTGTCCTATGTGGTAGAGAGAATTGATTTAGTATAAGCTTAGCATGGGTCTTATCTATCTGATATTAGACTTTGGATTCAAAATTTGGATTATTTTCTCCTTATAGTGAATTACACTTTGTGTTAGTTTAATGCCGTTCCCCTTTGTAAAATCCACTCAGGATTTTCCTAAAAGGAAGTTAAATAAAGTCAATTAATTAAAGCTAACTTTGAAGAGCGAATTGAAGAATTTGGATCCACACATTTTTTATCATTTTTTCTTAATCGAGATTGTGAACGAAGTGTTTTTAACGTCATAGCTCGAAATTGAAATATTTCGCCATATTAAATATATGGAACTTTAATTCGTTTTACTCACCGGATGCCAGATAACTTTTAAGGTTATGTTATTTTAAAGTAGTCGCCTAAATTCCAGGTAACAAGCAAATCGCGGCGCTGGTGGTGTGGGCGCGCGACATCCCGCACTTCAGCCAGCTGGAGATGGACGACCAGGTGCTGCTCATCAAGGCCTCCTGGAACGAACTGCTGCTGTTTGCCATCGCCTGGAGGTCTATGGAGGTGATTAATATTAACTAGTTTTTAATATGGCTGAGTTGGCTTTCATATTTCATATTGCTTCTCGATGAAAACGTGATGAATGTTAATATCACAGACATCAAGTATATTTGAGCAGAACGGTTGAGAAGTTTTCTGAGAAATTTATAAATTTTAGTAAAATATGAAGATATGTGATTTGCAATGACATTTAACATCAGTTAGGCGGCCATTTCATTTCACCCTTTATTTTAAATAGTTTATAGTACGTATGTATTAAATATTAACCCTCAATTATAAAAGTCAATGTTTACACTACTCTTATAATAGTTATAATAACATAACATATTATTTTATTCCAGTACCTGGAAGATGAGCGAGAAAACATGGATGGAACAAGGACCGCTGCGCCGCCACAACTCATGTGTTTAATGCCAGGTGAGGTATTTGTTCCAACAAAATGTTTTAATATTATTCTGTTTTTTTTGATATCTTAGTCAACATTCAATAATAATGTTTTTTACCTAAATTACTGAGAGACTTGTGGAATCTACGTAATTTATATGTTAGTTTTTTGTGTGGGGGACATGGTACTGAAAACTAACGCTTCGCAGTGTACCCAATTCTGTAGTACAAGCTGAGCCTTCTCGTTTTGCTATTATTTGTTTGTCTATTTACCTAATTGTATTTTTTAAATTTTGTATTAATTACAGTAATTGAAGGATATTTTTTTATAATGATTTATGTTTCGTCTCTCAGGCATGACCCTCCACCGCAACTCGGCGCTGCAGGCGGGCGTGGGGCAGATCTTCGACCGCGTGCTGTCGGAGCTGTCGCTCAAGATGCGCGCGCTGCGCATGGACCACGCCGAGTACGTCGCGCTCAAGGCCATCGTGCTGCTCAACCCGGGTCGGTGCCGCTTGATGCTGGCGTGTGACGTCACGCCGCAAGCCCGCTGTTGCTGGACACGGCCGCGTGACGTCACACCTTATAACATAACCCACGGCTGCCTATACGCATTCTAAGAAAAGATCTATTGATTCTACTAAGCTTAGAAAAGTTTTACTAAAACTGTCCAGCGCTAAATACAACCCACTTCGTTGAGCATAATGTTAATTTTCTATGATACTCAGCAATAATGTGGCTTTCTATTGGTGAAAGAATTTTTAAAATCGGTCCAATAGATCCCGAGATTACCCTTTACAATTTAACAAAAGCACAAACTTCACTTCTTTATAATATTAGTATAGATTATAATTTTTTAAAAGTATAGTTGTCTTTAGTTACGTTAAACCAAAAATTAAAATTTAACTTGTTTGTTATAGATGTGAAAGGATTGAAAAACCGCCAGGAAGTAGATGTACTGCGAGAAAAGGTAAATATTACTTCAATATTAATTTTAATTAATAATGGCATTCTTAAACACTATTATTACAATTTTTTATGATTTATTTTTTATTGAATTCGCCTTAGCTTCGGTTCTGAGCAAAGCTAATAAAAATAATATAACGCAAATAATTAATCAGTGAAAACATCAATTAAAAAATGACGTGCGCGTGCGCAGATGTTCTCCTGCCTGGACGAGTACTGCCGGCGCGCGCACAGCGCCGAGGAGGGCCGGTTCGCGTCGCTGCTGCTGCGGCTGCCGGCCCTGCGCTCCATCTCGCTCAAGAGCTTCGAGCACCTGTTCTTCTTCCACCTGGTCGCCGAGGGCAGCATCGGCGGCTTCATTCGCGAAGCCCTGCGCATCCACGCGCCGCCCATCGACGCCAACTCCATGCTATAAACTCCTCTAGCGCCACGTTATCCTGGTAGCTGAAAATTCTACTAAACTAAAAAAACTAGTGTCACGCTCTGATGGTAACTAACATGCAGCTCGATGTTCCCAATTTAATTCCTAGAGATGGTAGATTACCCTCCATGCGTTCTGGTATGAGCTACATAAGCATCGGACTCATATAACATACTAATGTCAGACAGTCTAAACAAAATAATGTACCCTTAGGTATAATACATTTTTTTAATAATTGATGCGATTTTTCTCAGTTTGAGTTAAATTGCTTCATGTATGTCAATATTCCTTTGCATGGCCATATTCTGTTAATTTTGTACAGCGGTACAAGTCTCGACGTCATAGTATGACTATAATATATATTATTCGAAGTTTAATTTTATAATAATAAATATTAAGTGACTGATTGAGAACACGCACTTATAAACAATTCGAAACACGAACGATTCGAGAAATAACATAAAACTAATTATTGTTGTAGGACATGAACCGTTTGTAAACATTAATTAATGTAAGTTTCCATTTTATTTTATTAAAAAAATTCTTTAACCTATCCTTTAGCACTGCGGCAGGGCCGCTCAAAATAACAAATGTACAAATTATTATTGTCTATTAATTATCATAAACCACAAACAAAAATATGTTTATTTTAAACTTTATTTTCTAATTGCAATAGTGCTCGAACCGCATTGGTATGACGTTTTATAGGTTTAATTATAATCGTATATTTAAGTTAATTTTAATTTGTGTCACGACAAGTGACAACCAAAGCTAGATTTGTCTATGGAGTAAATTTTTTGTATTTATTTTTCTGATACATATTGCCTTTCCATTTAGTTTATTTTAGAACTTTTCTTATTTACTACTTATACAATTTTTACTGTAAGGATCATAGATGAATGAATATTCTATTCACACGATTTCAAGTATCGTCATTCCGTAGTGTGTTAAGCCCCGGGTTTTATAAAATCATGATTGTATCCAGTTTAATTTTAAAAACAGTTAAAGAAGATAGTAAAAATCGGCTTATGTTTTGGCTGTTTTAGTTAAAATTTAAATATTAAGTATCCAATTATTGGCATAAGTCGAATCTCAATTGGAAATACAATGAGAAGTTTTTAACGCGTCGATGACGTTAGCGGTTAGATAGTGTAAATGGGGCCGCCTCTATTTTAACATAAGTTTAAACAACATTGATAGATGTTTCAAAATATATATAGATGTTAAACATAAGAGTAGACAAATCGTTTACCAAAACTCGTCACTCTAGAACTTGGAGTGTCGAAAATATCTATCGACTGAGTTTCAAATTTTTACATCACAATATAACTTTGTTTAGTGGTCGCGTGTAACATTGGTGCTTGAAGATGCATTGAATTGCATAATAACACGCAGACGTAGCGAAGTTATTGTAAGGTTCATTTTAATAGTTAACTTTAAATATTTATTGCATGTAAATTTGTATTCACTAATTAAAGGGCCTATTATTGTACGTCTCTTGTTAAGGCCAGTTGTATGTATAATATATCTATCTCGTAGATCCTGTTAGGTAGTACCATATTTCCGACGACATCTGATGAAATAGCCAGTATTACAAATTGTAAGGAGAGTCGCCAGGTTCGCGATACAACACTGTTATTTACTTTTAAAATATATGGATAGTTGCACAATTTAAATTTTTAGATGACAGCTCAATTAGCGACTTCAAGTTGATTCCGTATGATTAGATAAAAATATTAGTCGTTCTTATTATCTAAAAAAATATTCAATATATTTTGTTATATTGTATAAAACCTGTTGAAGTTTAAGAATTGGTTTATTGTTCTATGGAAGGCTTGAAAGGTATTACGGATATGTTGCAGCGGTTGTGAGATGATTTATATTGACGTTCACTAAATATCTGACTAAATTTAAGTTATATTTTTTGTATAGACATAGTTTTAAGATTTACGGTGAATAAAATATCATCAAAAAATTGTTTTTTATTTAGAAATCACTAGCCCAGTTCAGTACAAAGAAAATATTCCTTTAATAAATAATGGGAGAAAACAGCAATTAATATGAACGTACACGATACATCAGTAAGTGATGCAATGTCCGAAGATGGCCATTTACATTTTGTCTAACTCTGAACGGTTATTTAATTCACTTTGTGAGTGACAATATATACTAGTGACATCTATTGATAATTTAAAACACTTATAAAAAGATTATTTTTGTTTATGATTTTATAATTATCTACTTTTTTACATTATTTTATAGAGTAAAGAAGTCAGGGTTCCTTATTGTGGACTAAGTAAGTAAAAAAAAGTATAAAAATACGGTATGATGTTCTTTTAAAATGTATTAAACGTAAAGGAGTTAAAGTAAAAATGATGAAAGAACGGAAAAATAAAATAAAATATTTCCAGTATATGGCTTTATTAACAAAGATATAATAATTCAAATTCGGTCTCAATGTTGTAATAAAACAATGATTTTAATTATTATGTAAGGCACAGCCAAGCAGTTAATGACTTTGTATGTAAACATAAGACAACATATTAAAAAGTTAGTAATCTTATTTGTATAAAATGTTAAATGCTTAAATTTTTACATTGTGTACTGTAGCTTATTTATTAAAATGAGATGCTTCCATCGACTCGAACGCCTCCAGGTTTACATTTGCCCTAAAAAGACAAAAAGCACATAAGTTCAAAGAAATAGAAAGGGCTTTGAAAAATTTGTACTTATTCAGGCAAGTTTGCGTTTTCTACATATATTCGTAATTCAAACAGATTAATTTCTAATTTCATATTCAATTTGTTTTCTAGTCTGCTTTGTTCAGAAGAAATTGGTAGGTGGCTCCGTATGGCAATAAATTATTTTTTTATAATCAATAAAAATTATATTATAATATGTAGGACAAAGAAATATATCGTGCAGAAGAGGTTCTTATACATCAACATCTCGTTAGTCGACTAGGCCAATTTAAACCTCTATAAAGCGTTAAATTGGCCTCGTTGGTCTCTTTCTAGAGTTCGATGGGGTGAGTGTATGTGTGCGTGCGTGCGTGTGTAAGTGCGTGTATGTGTGCGTGCGTCCGTGTGTAAGTGCGTGTATGTGTGCGTGTGTATGTGCGTGTATGTGTGTGTGTACGAGGCACCTGGCGAAGGCGTCGCGCAGCTCGGCGACCTTGGCGGGGTGGCAGACGAGCGCCCTCTTGGCAGTGTCGGCGGCGAACAGCGCCGGCAGCCAGCTCTGCGCCGCGCCGCCCGCCTCCTTCGGCGTCACCGCCGCTATCGCGCATATCAGCTCTCTGCAACGCCGATTCACACACGTTATTCATATCTATTCAACTTAATTTCAGAAGAGTCTAGTCACCCACATTGTGATACCCTGTGGGATACCCCACAGGGTATCACAATGTGTGTGACTAGACTAATACCCCCAGTGTAGGGACTAGTGATCATCATAGTACATATAGTTCTAGGCTAAATAAGTTTTTCGCGGAAGAGTCTGAGAAGGTGCCCGTGACCCCCACTCACTGCGGTAGAATGTTTTCAAACAGTGGGGTTTTGGTCGGTAGAAGTCCGACATAACCCTTCCCCGAGGTCCATGGGTATCCTATGAGGATTTCCCCACTAAAAAAAAGGCAAGTTTTAGGCTAGAATGTTTATTGTACTTATGTGGTTATTGAATAAAAATTGATTATTATTATTTGTTCGTTACATTTACAACTACTTTCACCTAGATAAATTAATAGTAAACGGTGAACATTTTACTTAAATGATCTTTCTTGGCAATCACTTTTGAGAAAAGATTTAAAGTAACTGTAATGTCATGTAATCTCTATCTTAACACTTCAACTGAAGAATGGTCAACATTTAATTATAGTAAATAACGTTTAGAAAGGGTGATACGGGTTCAAAAATCGTTATAGAGGGCAACATTAAATGGTCTCAAACCTTCAATACCTGCGTAACGTAATACATAAACACATATCTTCTTATCTCTCACTATCCCTTTATAGGTAAAAATCTCTCTCTCACCTGTTATAATTCTCTCCGAGGCGCTTGATGTAGTTGGTGAGCGACTGGCGCACCACGTCGGCGGGACACTTCTCGTTTTCCACAACTTCGAATAATGCCGTACTTTTAGCTGAAGCGAACAGCTCTTCGTTGAATTTGCGTCCCACCATAAATTCGGCCTGTAAATGTAGAGTTAATGTAAAATATATTATTGTTTATAAATTAATTATGATTGCATTACTCGCAATAATGAAGAATTACAAGAAAATCAAAAATTGAAGAAAATTTAGGATTTAGGACAAAGTAAAAAAAGCAAAGAATCCTATCTGTACCTGAATCCTTTTTTAAGGTAAAAATAAAATGTAATCGCAAATTTTGAAAAATAAATAAATTATTATTATTATTATCTGACTAATATGATACACATTTTATTTATCACCACAAATAACAATAGAAAATATAACATGGACGGCAAAATATTTCTTGTAGCAAAAACTGAAAAATAAAATAGCATTCTTTTAACGGGACTCGACTTGAATACTCGACTTGGCGTAGTAAGACGGTAACACAGTGGGGTTTCGTTCGGACAAGTACAAGTCTACAGCAGTGTGACGAGTAGGTCGGTATAGTACGCGTCATTTATGTTTAACGCTGGACGAGAATAGTTGCGCATCAGTAGAATCGCGGTCGTAATTGACGTATTAGTGCAAGAAAGACAACACGACTGAGACAACCAATCAACGCTCGCGCACCCGACGATCACGCGATACCTTATTTTTGACTTCTGCGCAGGTTTCGTTCAGCGCTAAAGATTCGTGACGCGCACTATACAAGTCAGTAGTAAGGTGTAGTGTTACCAGTATGCAGCGCAGCTTGGAGAAGGCGGCGGGCGCGTTGGTGGCGCGGTAGAGCGCCAGCTGCAGCGCCGCCTCGCCCGGCGCCGCGCGCACCGCGTAGCCGTACGCCAGCCCCGCGCCGCGGATCTCGCGCCACATGGGGCCCTGCCCACCACAACACGCTCCTTACTAATATTTCATTTCATTTTGCCATATTTTAATGAGCCTCCATTTCCTTAACTCTTTTACGGCAAAATATTCATACGCAAATCAAATTTAAGCACGCCTCAAGACACGCCTTCGTTTAACTGTTTTTAATTTTTAACCCCCGACGCAAAAAGAGGGGTGTTATAAGTTTGACGTGTCTGTCTGTCTGTCTGTGGCATCATAGCTCCCGAACGAATGAACCGATTTCAATTTACTTTTTTTCTATTACAGGTGTTTTACGGGCGAGTGTTCTTAGACATGTTTGATGAAAATCGATTCAGCCGTTTAAAAGTTATGGGGGATTAAATCGGGGAAGAAAAACCGAATGTCTGCAAATATGCTCAAGTGGGGTATCAAATGAAAGGTTATGAATTAATACAACACAAAAAACAACAGCTTTTATAAGTTTGACGTGTCTGTTTGTCTGTCGGGGGTTTTTAAAAATTTTATTTATTTAATATTATACTATACTTGTATTCATGAAATTAACGTTTTATTAGTATCATAGAGGTATTATCACTGCGATACAGATCCTATAAAAGTTAATAGACGCTCACTCGGGATAAAACACAAACTCACGTCACAATTACACCGATACGCAATCAGGGTCGTATCGTACACATACATTGTTATAACCACACAAGAACCGTAACCGTCATATAGATATAGTGTCATGTGACCACAATATTATTACCATACATAGACTGCAGAACACGATTAGTGCGACTGAATGGCGTACATTGCCAACTTTGAAATTTTAAAGTTTGAGTGCTCGATTGTGCGACGCTTTGCTGCAATTGGAAAACTAGGAGAGGGCCTATACTAAGAAGACAGTGGTATAAATGAAACCCCCTTACCTCGAGCTGCGTGAAGTAATTGAGCAGCACGGAGAGCGGCGCAATGTCCGCGAGGCAGTGGCCGCGCGGGCCCGGGCTGAGCTGCGCGTAGAACGACGACTCCACGCCGCCCACGCCCACCACGAACCCGCCGCCCCAGTTCGACATCAGCTCCGCGTCGCTGTACAGCTTGGGCCTGGAAAAAAATTATTTTTAAAGCTTTAAACACTTTTATAGGTCACCATACCTAGTACCAACGAATATATAACATGTGGAAAACATAAACCATTAAAGTTAAAGAGTATAAATGACTGCTAGTTTGAGCGCCCAAAAGTTATTTAATTACCGTAATGAAATGTTTTGATAATTTGGGAAGGAATTTAACTATAATACAAATTAACATATATTATACTATTTATTGGTGATGAATTAATTTAATAATGATATAGGTATGATATTTGTACATTAATATCTATAAGCTATACAAATAAATTAATGATTAATGAAACAGATTTTTATGTTTATATCAATAAGGCTTTATTACAATCTTTCAAAACAAAGAACATTATAATTATTATTATTCAACGACCGCTTGGCGCAGTGGTAACACAACTGCTTTCTGCGAGAAGGGTCGTGGATTCGATCCCCACACCGGAAAAATATATTTGTAATTTAAATTTGTATTTTTCTGGGGTCTGGGTATGTATTGTATGTATGTATTTACAAAAGAAAAGTATGTATATGTAATTTATTCCATTATCTAGTTGCCATAACAAAAGTTCTTCTTAGCTTGAAACTAGATGGCGGTGTGTATAAATGTCCTGACATATTTATTTATTATTTATTTTATAAATAAAGCAAACTTACGGAACAGGCACAACTTCATTAGGCCTTGCAAACTGCTTCCACGGTTCAGTACTTAGAGTGTATCTCTCCAAGTCACTAGCGAGATGCAGCCAGGGTTTGGCTGTGATGTTGTTCCATGTCTCTTTAGCTTCAGCGAGGGCATTTTCAGCTGAATCTCCTCCAGCATTCAGCTGTTCTATGAGCTCTTTGAGGAACTTCTGTTGCCGCAGCACTGAGGACCAGTGCACGTTGCTGTCCTTGCTGTAGAGGGAGTCGCGCAGTATATCGTACACCATTTTGTTTCCGTTACGGCGAACCTAAAAGTTAACAGGGTATGTATGTGAAAATGTCGCAATAGACAGGATACCGCTCTGCGCGAAGGGCAATGGATCCTTATACAGGAAAAATGTATCTGTAATTAACATTTGTGTTTTCTGGGACCTTGAGAGTTGTTGAGTTGAAAAAAAAGTCTATGTAATTTAGTCCTAGGCATCTTGTGGTCAAAATACTAGCTTTGCTTAGTGTAGAACTAAATTAAGCTGTATTAAAATAAGTGCTCTATGCCGGAATACTGAAACGCATCTTAAATTTAAGTATAACTTAAACCGGTCCGATTTGACATTTCGCCATACAATTCTGTCAAAATAACGTGTCTTAAGGCGTGCTTAAATTTAATTTGCGTATGAGTATAGTATAGTACAAAACACAGTCTGAACATGCATAATATTGAAATAGCAAGTCTTGCGCTTAATTTAAATGGCGATCATACTTAAAAATAATAAAAAAAACAATAAGTATACCTGCGCAACATCATTAATGAGTCGTTGTGCGAATACGAGCAGTCTCTCCTTAGTTATCTCCGCTGCATACAATATTTCATACAAGTGATTGACGACTTGGATATAATCTTGCGGCTCACACTGAAAAGATAAGGTAGACAAATATTTTAATTAAATTTATATCTATTGTATATGTATCTATTTTTGTATTTCTTATGGATTACATGCATTATTTCAGAAGTCTTGCGTAATTTCAGTTCTCAATAACAACATTATGTTGGCCAATATAGTCAGTATATCATTAGATATATCAAGTGTTGTTGTAGATGCTATAACTAAATATCATTTAAGAAGGTTTAGTTAAGCTGTTAAAACAATTGAACGGCCAATAAGAATGTCAACTGTAATCTATATACATATATAAAACAAAGACCAATTTTCATGGTTTATGGTTCGTCAGATTTGTCCGCACCCCGAATAGCAGAATACATCTTAAAAATAATGAAAACTTTATAGGGGTCGGGGGAGGGGTCAAAGTTTATATGAAAGTCCACGCGGACGGAGTCGGGGGAAACAGCTAGTACATTATAAACAAAGAATGATTTTTAATTATATTGACAACTTTCACCGTCTCCTATTTTCTAAAGGCGTATCGATGGTACAGCCATACATACCCTAGTTTCAATATGCACAAAGTGGCTATATTGTCCAACGGAAAAGTTGCCAGATTTGCCAAAGCCCATGTTGCCACCGCAGGTAACAGTGAGCTGCTCGGTGGTGGCCACCACCTCCTCGTGCGGCACCAGCGTCCCGTTGCGCATTACGGGGCACTCGCCGAGCGCGTTTAGTTGCAGGGGCAGCCACTTGCGCGTGCGCTGGTCTACCTCCGATGTGTCTAGGACTATGTTTATCTAATAGAAAATAATTTTGGAATGTTAACAACTGATTTACTTTTATCACCATTAAAAATGGTAATTGAATTATTATATTCAATTTTTTTTGTTAATGATACCTTCCGAATGACGTTACAGCGCGAGGTGCACAGTTAACTCGTACGAATTATATGTGTTAATAAATCAGATATTTTAATTCAGTTATTATTATTTATTATATTTATTCAGTTATTGTTATTATTATTCTATAAAGAAATCTATAAGAAAGAAAAATTTGATTTAGGTACTTACAAAATTGGGTTATATAAAAAATAACTTACATATACAAAGTTGGTTTTCAGGCTATGTACTCTAGTGTATAGCGGCACCTCTTTAAGATCAAAGTGAGGGCAAGGTTCAGAATCAGTGCTCCAAGTGGAGATGTTGTGGCATTTCAAGTTTTCACATGATGGTACTGGTACTGATGCTAACGTTCCGGGTGGTGGAGGGCGCTGGGAATATTAAATCAAGATATATTTCTTAATTATTGACGTCTCGATTAATTAACATACCCATTCCAAAAATTTGGTGTACACAAATATTTCTTAAATATTGTTTCATATTCCATCGCAACTAGTATATTTTTTTAATGCAATCAGCATCCACATTCAAACAGTTACTAATAACAGTAACATCAGAATTTTCAAATTAAAATTAATTGTTACCGTCACATGAGTACCTACTAAAATTGTAATGAGTAATATAAACTTATTAAAGAATGGCTATACTTTCTAAAATATGATTTAATAATGGAATATATACCTCATTGAATTCCATAGCTTCCTCTAATTGTTTAGCTTTTTGTGCTAATCCACTTTCGCCTAGTTTAGATCTTTGTTCCTCGAGACGTTTCTTCTCTGCTTCAGCCATTCTTTAATAGAAAAATTGGTCATTAAAATATATTTTTGTCAGATTATTATGCCAGAGTCAATAGAAATACCTTGTTTGGAGTTCAATGCTTGGTGACCCAATGATAGTAACCACCTCATCGGTAAAATAAGTTTGGAGCAAGCCAAGCCAATATTCTGAAGTTTCTTCTAGCAGCTCATGCATGGATTCTTGAGGATTCATCCGCAGGCGGAACTATAAATATAAAACTATAAAATAAACAAGTTCTTTAATATGAAGGCAGAATTAAATAGAAATATATTAATGAAATTAATAATAAAACTGTGTTTGCAATTAGTATAACTTTATTATCTGTTAAATTGTTTGCATCATTATTATATGTTTGTAATGAATACATTAGTCAGCAACTAATATTGCAGTATTGTAATGCTTTTAAATCATATTTATTTAATTATTTGAGTAAATTTTTTAAGTACATTACTCTGTACGTTCATTTGCATAAAATCACTATTAATAAGACATTAATTCCATTGTTGTGTATAAAATGGTAAATCAGCATAATATTGAGAGTGGATACAATGGCATAATATGCATATGTATTTCTTAACGTGCATATTGTGTAGCTTTTTCTTGATAAATAAAAAAATTCTACTTTGCGAATAATAGATACAATAAGAAGTTGTGCCTTTTTAAAAAATCTACTTAACTAATATTACTGAAATTTATAAATACTTACATCTTCCTCATTTTGTGAGTACAATGCGTCTCCAATACATCTGAACGCGACACTATGGTGAGGGTCTGACTCCAAGCTAGCAATGCTTTCCCTCAACTGTTTCTTGAGCAATACTTTCATTCTCTCCATATCTATAACTTCTTCTCCAGTCCTCAGGCACTTCAAACAGGCCTGGGCTTGTGCACAAGCTGCCTCCAGTTTATCAATAGGAACATTATCAAGTTCGATTTTAATTAACGAAGCAATATTCTCAGTGAGATTGTATGACACCTGAAATAATGTACATACAATTTAGTGAAAGTTCATATATTCTTCGATTTAATTTAGTTTAGTAATTAGAAAATTTGATACATTATAAAACCAATTATAGAAATATTCCATGTATTAAGTTAGATTCAAAAATGTTGCTACTCTCTTAATAATAATACTTCAGTAATGTGTCCAAAATATACCCTGCTCTTTAGCCACACTAAACCATAGATATCCAAAATTGTGGTAAGCAACTCACATCTCCTGCTAAAGCATCTTCTCTTTCGACCAAGCAGCGCTGCAGCGGCGCGGCGGCCGTGTCGCACAGGTACCGCAGTAATACCGCACAACCCGTAAGGTTCTTTAGCGCATTTGGGTCTTTAAGCACCGGCCCACGCCAACCGAACAGTACCTGTATTTATTATGGAAAATTTACACCATTGCTTGTATTCATATGAATGTATGTATAGAAATATCTTTTAAAGGTTACCATTTCAGTTCCTGTTTCAGTACCTATCAAATATATATATGCTAGGTAGTTCATAAAACACAATATTATGTATTGTTTATCTATTTGACCACTTTATTATATAGTTTTTGTCAAATGAGCTACAAATAAACAAAAACTTTACAGTGAAGTTATAAAGTCTGTATAGAAGGTTCTAATAGAGACTCCTTCTTTACTTAAAAATTATTATACCTGCCCGCAGTCTTCTGTATCAGCTGGCCATTGTTCTTTAAGGACGCCATAGCTAGCAGGAGGTGGAATAGTCTGCCATGGTTTCACCCATTCTTCACTCGTCTCTGATTTCCTCTAATAAAATAACACAACAAATATATAATAATTTTCTTTCAAATGTCAAAACTAATTCAATATGATACAATACAAAAGAAATTAAAAACTCACTGCATTTATTTTCAACAATGTGACTTAATTCAAAGATTTTTTTTTTTCAATATTAGTTAGTAATTGACACTAATAATAAGTTTAAATAAGAGATTTGTTTTATAAATAAATTTCAATATTTTTTCTAGCTTTTATAAGGTGACTTAAAATGTACCTTTTCCTCATTGGATGTAAGAGCCAGTTTTATATAGCAATTTGATCTACATAATATGTAGTATATACCTTGGCAATGATGTCATCCTCTACTGTAGCTAATGCATTGAACACATCCTCCGCCTTAATTTGTCCAGTTAGAATTATTGTAAGATTCTCTGGTCTGTAGAATTTCTTATGGAAATCTCTTACCTGGCAAAAATAAAAACCTATTTAAACAGTTGCACATATGGGTATAAAATTACAAATATTTATGCAAAATTAAAAGTTGTTTAATTTAACAAAATATCACCCCAGACTTACTTTATTGTTATCGGTAGATTCCCGTAAGTTTTTCATAATACCCCCAGTTTCAGCAGAATACCCACTGTTCGGATACATGGCACGCATTAATCTCAACTCACACCTGGAATATTTATAATAATTATTATTTGAATTAACATTTTTATTCATACATTTGCACAGTGTTTATAATGGATATTCTATTTCTTATTAATTTAAATGAGTATTGATCATACCTGCTGTCTGCAGAATTTTCTCTACCCTGCATTTCACAATAAACCACACCAGCATCTTCTCCATCACCATCAACATGATGTACTTCGGTAATAAAGCCCTGATCTGTGAGAGTAGGTCTTAAAATGTGGTCTAGATATATTGGGAGCAGTGTCAACATCCCTTCATCACCAGCAGTGTAAATTGTGTAGCATGTATGATCTGTATCTGTCCAAGCATTGGTACCATGTGCCATACAACGATTAGCTAACAAATCCAGTATTCCTTTATATGGATACCGTTCTGACCCCAAAAAAATTAGATGCTCCAAGGTATGCGGCAAACCATCATCGTCGTGTGCTTCGGTTGCTATTGGAACGTAAATTTGAGGGTACACATTACAATTATGTCATTCTATTCAGTAGTTAACAATTATTTATAATAAACATACCAAGACAGAAAAATCCATTTACAAGAGGGCCCTCAACTTCGGCTATTATTACCGTCAAACCAGTTTTTTCGGAAACATACTTTTTTACCGGTACCACACCAGATGCTTTCGTTGAAGAAGTAATTTTAAAGTGAGACATACTTCAAACTATTATAAATTCAGTTATGACAAAAAGTACCTTATTATTTGGTAACCTCTAAAAAACTTATATCACACTACAAGTTACAATAAACTAAATAATTAATGTAATGGATTAATAAAAGCCCAAAAAGTTAACTACAACAGCTCAATGATAATGACAATTGACACTTGACAGGTTTGAGTTTTACTTTTTGCATATTTGCAGTTTAGATTTTGACTACCAAGTATCAAAGTCATCGAATCATCTCTGTCAAAGTCAAATGACAAGCAATTTCGATTTTTTTTCCGTCGAAGCAATGAGTGTTGACAGTAGTATGTTGTAATTTTTTTGTTATTAGTGTATATTGTATATCTATATACCTACGTAGATAAAATAAAGTGAAAATAAAAATAAAATAGATGGAATGCCTGAAAGGCATATTTTAAGAGTGTAATAAAAAACAAATACTTCATTTTGTAGATTGTACCTATTTTTGGTATGATGGTATAGGTCGCGGCACGGATGTTTAGCGCTGGACGAGAATAGCTTATAGCTGCTCATCGGTAGAATCGCGCTCGTAATTGACGTATTGGTGCGAGACAGACAACACGACTGGGGAACCAATCAACGCTCGCGTATCCGACGATCACGCGCCCCGCGCGCCGTGCCGTCTCTCTCGTGCAGATTTCGTTCAGCGCTATAGATTCGCGCCGCTACTTATAATCCTCTAAGCATATTCATGGATTTCGGGGATCGGGCATTGGGTTAATATTTAAATGATTTTATGATACATCACTTTTAAACAAGATAAAGTAAAAAACTAAAACCCAACTACGACAAAAAACGACGCTGAAAAAGTATAAAAGTACCCCATGAATACAGGTAAAGTCACAAGCAAATGCTAGTAATATATATATATTCGAAATGTACAAGTGAAGCGCTTTAAAATGATACCAAACACGGCATATCTAGCTTAACTTTATTTTTTTACTCTGCATATTTTGTCCGCTAGAGGGCGCCACATTGAATTTGGTGAAAATCTATATAGCCTATAACCAGCGGACAATTAAGACGCTTCTAATGATATGTCATTTGTCGAATTCTGATTAGTGGTTTAGAAGTTACGAGGGAACAGATGAACATACATACATACATACATAGCCTGTCAAAATCATAACCCTCCTTTGGCTTTGCCGTAGTCAGGTAAAAAGATTGGGTTGAATAATGTTGCAGGTTTCTATCTATTAAGTTTTATACTTTTAATGTTCTCTGAATATAATTGTCATTGTACGTTTGTGACAATTTTATCAAATCATACTTATTCCTTGATCAATGTAGGTAGTAAGTATTTAAAGTACTGGCTTAAGAATGCGGAATCAAAAAAAATAAGACTATAATCTCACCTTATTTTAGAGGGAAGTAAGAATAGGTACAAACTATTATTTATAGATTATAATATATTAATATACGCTCTTACAATACATATAAAAGGCCTTACAAAATAAATAACAATAAAGATTTTAAAAAATAATTAACTGATAATGACCAAAGGAAACATTTTTATCGGATAATCGTAATCCATTATTATCACTGATGATATGACTTATTAATAATATATTTTTTAATTGCAAGATATTTTTCAATCCCTTTTTTTGATACTTTAGCATATAAATACATAGAAAATAATTGTTTAATGTTGTGTGAATGGTCGATATTCATATTTCCATTTATTATTTTTAGACATTAAAAGCTTATCTCGTCTCGATAGTTCTTAAAAAAACAAATATGGTCTTTATAAAATGCAAACATATAAATTGACAACTCAAAACCATGTATTATAAAAAAACCAGTTAGATGACGCAGGTGACATTCTAATGATTGTATGTTAAATATTGTCCTTTCGTATGTTGAATGACATTAGCCCATTTTGACGTATCTGTTATACCGGGAGCCGGTATGGTCAACAGACAGGCCATTTTTGAGATAGACTTTTACTGTAACTGGATTTTCTCCGTATCTAGTAGGAATAAAGTCAATACAAGTTAAAAATCTTATTGTAAATTGAATAATCTTTATTCACTTTCAACCATTTCTATGTAAATATTCAATTATAGCTATCATAGAACTTTCAACATAGGGTACTGTGATATTTAGATAAGTTTCGGCTATAATTTAAATTAAAACAATATTTGGAAGTTCATAAAATATTTTATTTACAGTTTATCACATTAGGTATAAAATACAACTCAAACTTCAAGTGCCACCATACATATTTTTTACACAACACATGTTCTTAATATAGTCACACAGAACTGCCACTTGACAAGTCCTCAAAAGTGGGTATCATATTTCAAACTAATGTTTATTACTTACGCCGATATGGACTACGATGCTATGTTTATTTGAAACTTAAGATTGTAAACTATGTATTACAAAAGTATCGCAGCGCTATATTATATATATCTTGAGTAGGAGTTAAACAAAAATGACTCAAAAAATTGGGTCAAAAATTACATACAATTAAAAACATAGTTTTTGGAACAAATATTGCAAGTAACGGATCTTTTAGGCGTTTTCTAAGATTTAGATAGATTAAAGCATCAAAACAAATCAACAGAACAATACAGTACTTAGAAATATTTAAAGATATAAGTTGATAAAAGTAGTAAAAAATGGTTCATTTTGGTACCTGAGAGGTTAAAAAAGTATGGATACGACTTTTCGTAAAACATACTTTCAAGGTATGGTTCTCATGAGTATAGTGTTTGTTTATTTACTAACGTACATTCAAAACATATTTATCTAATTGTTGTATATGAGCTTTGCACTTTAATATGTTACACATTGCATAGGTAAAAAATTGCATTCCGGTAACGTAACGGTCGGTTTTTAGAAAAACGT
>JADANM010006787.1:6344286-6397972 GCA_026213755.1 Eurema hecabe | reverse complement strand
AAATACCTTCTGCTGGCCGTGACGTAGATAATTTATAAACTTACAGGAAAAACTTGTGTACACAATTTCTTAAAAAACAAATAAAAAAATTAAGTAACGGGTAACTACGTATGAGTACGAACCAAGTCGAGTAGTATTTTTATATTTTGTTTGCATTCGAATATATAAAAACAATCACCCTTGACATTAATAATATTTAACTCGGAGTAAAATTATGTTTGGTTTAACGAACCGCTAGAGAAAACATACATCTCACTTTTAAATTTGTTTTTAATTTGTAAAAGTGAAATGCTTCTTCTATATCTGTGTATTTGTGTGTTAAAGAGTCCTTTTCTGTAATTGAACGTCAGGGATTTATAGTATCGAGGTCTTCAGTCACATCCTTCGCTCTCTTAAGTTTAATAAAAGCACATGTCTATGCTATTTATGCTTAAATGCTATGAAATGTACGATAATAAATTACAAAGTAAGCTTTAGTGCTTCCCATATGTAGTGTGAATATGTAAATTATCTGCGTCAAGAGAATTATATAACAATATGTTTTCGTCATAAATATTTTTTCTTATTTGTATTGTCTATAGAAATATCCTCACTAATAGTTTTGCTATATACCTATTTGTTTATAGAGCTAATAGCTATTTTATCATTTGCATGTCTTATCTTCGATTCTGCTTTGATTAACTCTACCTATCATAAAGAACTTACGTATTAAAGCATTATGGGATGATAAATGTAATTAATTATGTATAGGGTGCTAATTAGTAAAAATAATATTGGACGTAGGTATTGTATAAATGTGCTGGTTTGTTCTTACCAAAAATCGTTGTTACGTTATAGAATTACGTCAGTTCTCGTCTGTAATTAAAGGAACATCGATGGCCATTAATTACCGTTTTATTGTACCGCTTTTTTAGAGTGTTGTTCTATTTACTGACCAGGAATGCAAATTATATATGACGTTTCAAGTGTCCATGATAGAAAAGAGATTAATGATAAAACCAACAAGAATAAAAGAGATAGTTTTACAGTTGCGCGCGATTGTAAATAAACATGACTGGCCACCAATCACATACCAGTAAGACGTCCTAATTGGGATGTTTTTGCGTCTTCAAAATTTGGCGCTTGTAATATATTTGTTGCAACGTTAAAAATACCTTGTTGAAATATTGCGATTGTCAAAATTACCTATTTGATAAACAGATAACCGAAATGTACCGAAGTAGTGATTGATAATAATTGATATTATCTAAAAGTTAAGGAGGTTATTTTAAATAGACTTTTGTATTATTGTGAAAACATTTGCATTACTAATAACTGAAAATTCAGCTTAAGATTTACTTGTAATCAAATATATATAAGATAATTTTTTCATGTATCATGCGCTTAAATTTTACGATCTTATATTATTGTCAGTTTTAGAAAACTACAAGAGGTACTATGTTCCATTGTCGAGACAGCAAGAAGTGATGATTGCAAAAACGAAGTGATTATTATTGTTCTTATTGTGTGTTAATAGAAGTTAATAGAATAAAATATGTGATGCAAGACGTCATAAGCTAATTAAATAAGTATTTATATTGATAATCTTTTTCAACCGACTTCTATAAAAAAAGGAAGTTTATACGTGTGTTCGGGCATAACTTTTTATTTGTTTAATTGTACAGGACTATTTTTCCTCACTCTATAACGTTGTCTCACAATGGTTTACGTCACTTACGTCAAACACAACTTATTTTTCATCTTGTCGTTTTTAGTATTGTTTTATTTCTTCATTAATAAAAAAATCCTATAGTCAATTATATTAACTCAATTAAATATAAAGTTAGTATGCGTCACATCTCCCTTACATACTCCATATTTTAAGGTTTTGAAAAACTTTTTATAAACGATAGGTATTCAATTATATATGACATGAGTTATAGGTAATTAGGATGAATGGCTTGACCAAGTAATCTACGCTGATTAAAATTGACTTATGGAAATACATCTTAATTGATAATGGTTCTGTTAGTTAACAATTGAATACTTTAACGTACATTAGAAAAGTTAAAAGAATATACTAAAATCAAAGCAATTTATAATAAAATGCTTTTCTCATAGACCACTTAATTTGCATTGATTTTTTGTTCAACGTATGTAATTAATGTATATTTAACACTAACCTTTCTTAAGAACTATTTATGTGCTATTCACCTTCGATCTGTTTAAAATGATCTTTATCGAATGTAAAACGTGGCCGACACTTTTTAATAAAACCTGGATAGATAAATATTAATTAATTAGACAATGTGATGATATGGATGCATTCTTTATATAATGTTGAATTTGTTGCCAAGGTTACGTTTCTGCAATTTTATATTTTTACATTTTGATATCGTTTCTCAAGTCTGTAATAATCTTCAAGGCTACCCTTCACTCGTACAGCTACCTCATATACAATGATTTTCAATGGTCTTGATGCAACTATGGGGCTAATTACCTACCACCATATATAAACATCAATGTCATATATTTACGAGCAATGGTAACCATTACCTCATAGAAATTGCTAATTGATTTCGTTTGATCGATGTACGTAGTAAATTAAGACTAAATTAATTATAAAACAAATATAAAAAAAATAATTATGAATCACTTATTGAAGTAGTTAGCTTTACAAAAAACAACGACACATTCTAAGCTGTAACTACTCAATTATGCTTCTGTTTTTTGTACATGGGGTAAATATAGTCATCTCATTTGATTGACTAAAAATATCTTCGTAAACATCCTAATCCTACCCATATTCATAAATTATGTAAACACGTTTTAAATTCGTACTTGAATCAGTAATTTAACGAAACTGGTTCGCACGAAAAGGGCATGCCGGTACCTACAGATTTTTAACACACTTCCTCAAGGTTTTTAGAGGGTCATTGGTATGCAATTAAGTCTATACATTTTATTATTAAAATGAAAGCTTCTCAATACTTAGATATTTAAGTAAACTTTTGTGAGAAAAACGTTGCTTTCGGTGCCTTTGAATATAAATATAAGTAAATATTTAGACTTTAGTCACGATTCCTAACATAATAGAATTACATAAGAGATGCCAAGTAACATGACCCTTGTCATTGACCTGCTGAAGAATCTTCGAGATCATTATAATGGTGTACGATATTCATTGTATACTTACATATTATACAGTATACACATATTATGATTATGAAATTTCTGAATATGAAGGCCTGAATTGTTTATAAGAAGAAGAAATGTAAAAGGCACTATTACTAGTTTAAAATTTCTTGAATATTAGACAGTTAATAATAGATTCTGATTTCTGACACCACACGAACGCGTTAAAAATAGCTCACGATTTAAATATTAATACGGCTTGAACTTCTCCAACTTTAAATCTTAACACAATCGACGCAAACTTCGACCTTGTAGAATCAACATCTTCGATGTTTTGAAATCCTTACGACACTCAAACCTTCGAGATAGAGCCCATAACTTATGACAACGTTTATTATATTATACATATGTCGGTTTGTTCAACATCCATAAGTAAATCTACAATGTTTGCTGGTTTCATCACAAGCCATACCATCTAATTGAATTATCTTCTGTTATATATAATTATTTTATTGTGCAAACTGCGGACTTAAACACTGAAATTCGTTCTCGTAGAAATAAGTTATTTATTCCATTTTATTCTATTCTTTACACTTTCTTTAATATAATAAAATCTATGGATTTAGCTCGTCAAAGAGCAATACTTAATACAACTTAATTCTTGAACAACAAAACGTCGTACCTGTTAAACGCTAAAAGCAAAGACGTTGTCGTGCTTATTAATTTGGTTGCATTGCTGTTTTGGTTGTATTTATAAATTCCAAGTTCAACACACTAAGGTCGTCCATGACACATAAATTAACCATCTGCAATGGACAAAGGCAAGTTTGAGTCAAGAGAAAGACAACACTATGCATACAAATAAGACACGTAGCTGTCTAATCAGTTGCGGTTAATCCAACGTTTTTATATTATCTACAAGACCGGCTGACAATAAAAAAAGAAGTGAAGAACCTTATTTAAATATTGGGACCGTTTTTATTCAAACCGAAGTAAGTTGAGTTTTACGATAATATCCTTTTTCAGGAACTATACTTTTATAAATGTTTTGTTTTAAATATAAAGCTGAAGAATTTAAAATGCAAGTCGGTAAAAATGTTTTTGTATGTCACAGCTACATTTATGCACGAAAATATATTCAATATTATAATAAAGAAGGAGTTATAGTCTTAAGTAGTAATGACTAGGTACATTTACGTATATAAGTAGCTACAGCTAATGACTTAAAATTACTTTCAAAACTTTCGCCTTGTAAGTTTATATTATAAAAGCTGTGTCGCAAAATGTATAATACAGTGTAAATAATATTCAGTCTGTAATAACACAATATTGTGTAACAAAAAATACAACAGAAATTTATTATATTTTCTTAATTACGTTGGTATAATTAAAAAAATATTATATTCATTGTATGCATTATAATTTTCTTTTTTTTTTTTGAACAAAGCATTATCCTATCTTAAGAAGGAATCTAAGGAGGTCCTGTCTTTAGATTTTTCCGTTGAATAGAAATTTTTGTTTTGGTGTATTTTATGTTCTTAACACAAATTATATAGCTTGTCCACTTAATGCTTATGTGATATATCAAGATTATATTAGTTACGGGTACACTTGTTGCTTTATTATTGTAATGCTCTAGTTAACAATATGTTAACATAACTTTGAAATAAAAACCGAAGCATGTAAGACGATGAAAAGACAACAATTTGCTCTGAAAAGCAAACGCCTTTTAAAGCACATGTTGTGTGATAATTAATCTGTTTAGATTACTATTACGATACCGCTTTCTTTAGAATAATTTAAAGTAGGTTTGTACTAAAATTGACACTGAAACCGCCATTTGGTTACTCTTTATACCTAGTATGCGATCATTCAATTCTTTTTCTGTTTATAATTTCTTTTTTTTTATTTTTTTTTTTATAATTTTAAGATCTATAACGCAAAGTTTAAATAATATTTTGTATTTATTAAGAATACCAAATGATCTCATATTGCGTGCGCCGGAATCGTTAAAAACTAAATAAACTTAAGAATACATAGACCGTATATTTATTTAAAATTCGTTTGCTCAGACCAAATAGTCGTCCAGATGTCCACGTCCAAATACATTTTTCCGCTAAAATCTTGGAGGTCACTTAAAAGGGTTTTAACTTTTAATTAAAGAACAAATTATTCTAGTCTGATTTTCCTGTTGATATGGTAACTTTTGTAAACTACGCACGGCTCAGTTCATATATCAATTTTATATTGGTAATATATCATCCAAATGACGTAAGAGTATGGATTAATTAGTGACGCCATACACAAATAAAAAAACAATATAAAAAGAACATTTTATAACACCCATAATATGTGACCTTTCTTAACAAAAAGTTGGTACAGATTATAGTCGATATATAATCTGTACCAACTTAATAGAAAGGTCACTTTGATGAATGATATTCCTTACTTAAAATGAATGAGTTTAAGTTAAATTTTCAGTTGTTGCCTTGTATCACTATAAAATAATATAAATGTGTGAGGAATGAGATCAAGTAAATTAAAAGAAAAAAATTCTCGCTTAAAACTACACTTCATATTACAAGATAATGTAATATGGTAATTTTATCTTGAATTCTTGACCTAGGCAAATGCATAAAATGCTCGATATATGAAGTTTCATTATGAAGAAATCCAAGCTTTGGTTTCACTCTCTACACCGCACCGTATTATTGGAGTTCGTTGACTTTTACTTTCTTTTTGGAACTTGCGTTGCGTGCGTTTGATTTGTGTTAAGATATATCCAAATGAGGTCACTAGATGGTAGAATGGGCGTAATTTTACGGGCACTGTATATTTTAGTATTCATTTCGTTTTGGGCTAAACATTTAGTACTGCCCTACTGAACTGTATCTAAAAATAAACAGGTATAGCTGTTTTACACGAGTATAATTTCTAGATAACTAAGTGTCAAAATTAATTTAAATTGAACTTAACACGTTGATTAGAGCTTAGTCCCATAGTCTTACAGAAGTAATTCAGGACAGGCTTTAATTTTCTGCTTACTGTACGAAGCTTATAGATATAAAATATTTGAGATGTTAAGTTTTTTTTTGTTTATGGTAAATTGCACGCGTTCTCGGCTTTTCGTCGTCAATTTTTTTGTAATTGTAAAAGTGGTTCAAATGGAATACTTATAGCGAAGACAATTGTGTAGGATAACCTTAAAAGGGTCATTTGTCAATGGAGTTGAAAAAATAATTCTTTCAACGCAAAAGTAGATCGTTGTCCCCTAACAAGGGTTTCATTTGTTAAGTATAGGCGCAAAAGTAGAGCATGAATTTCTTTTGGGCTTCGTTAATGGTGAAAGGGTGCCTAAATAAACATATTTATGTTGGTAAAGGAAACCCTATATTTATTCCTCGATATTTATTTATTATAGCTATATATAATAAAAGTGTGAAAATATATCGGTAAAAAAATCTGTGAAATAAAAAAACGATCGAATCAAACTCTTACATTCAAGACATTTTTAGTAAATTCCCAATAAATTGAAAGAAATATTACAAATATATTTTATTTTATTTCAATTTTGATTGTCAAACTACTCATAGTAATAACATTGTATCATTGAATAAAATGAAACGTTTTTTGTTAAAAAGCGAATATTGTAAGCGAATATTGCTGCAGTTGTGTACATACATAATGTAAAAGATAATTTCGTTTTTCAAACGACTAGGTACGTACTATATATTTGCTTATGTAGGTACATGTCGAAGTCAATACATCTACGTTCCTAAACATATCGATACTATGTCAATGCTAATGATATTTGGCTTATTGCCTATTGGGGACATAAAATGTATAATTCTGTGTCAATACATCAAAGGAATTACGCCTTAATGACCTCAAGGACGAATATTCATTGTATCTGTGATTAGCCGTTTGCGACATCAGTCATAGTTCTGTAGGTATCATCATGTAAATTATTATGACTGCGATAAGTTAAATTTTTTTTTTTTAAGCTAAACATGTTTATAGAGTAAAGAGGTGTAATATATGATTTTTAAAATTGCATTGAAATGATTTAGGAGATTGAAATATATTCGTATTTGGTGAAAAATTATTTGTAATTAAGACTACATAGAGAAACCTAAGTGAAGGAATGTTAAATAATCTACCTCATTTATTATTCTATCTATTGAATATCTAATTACTATCTGTATTATAATCTAGGGTCGCCTTTATTCCATCAGATGAAACTTTTCATATGATTTATTTTTATAATCTTTTTAATTGAGAGGAATTAAAAACCATTCCAATCCTTGTATAACAAACAAAAATTATAATATAGTAGTTATGTTTTGATCAACCAATAAAAAAAATAAAACATAGAATTTGTCTATCTTTAAGATAAATATAAAAACGAAGGAAATTATAAATTTAAAAATAAACCAATTTTACGATCTGATTTATATTTATATTATATAGTTTATCCTTTTTTTGACCTCGCAACAAAAAACGCAGGTTGATGCAATGAATAAAATCGCCCATTTCAAAACTTTACAATTAATTAAAATTAGAAATATGTATTATAAAAAACATATTTTTTGTTTCAGGTATCCAGAACAAAATGTATAAGTATAAAAAAGATTTCTGAGAAAGTGTTTAGTAATATTTTCGTGGTTTATGACTACTATCGACACCAATTTTAAAAATTATTAATAATGTCAACCAACGAGGGAAACGTCGACAGTAATATGAACAACACCGAAGTAAAAAAAAGTAAACTGGATGTAAGTATATATTTTTATACATTATCTTACAATGTTAAGTAATTGCATTGACTGAACAATTCAACATAATATATTTATACGTGTCATTAACATATAAGTGTACATATATTGAATCATATTTATATAATCTACTTAAGGAAGTAGGAATTTCTGAAATTATTTTGTAGCGTAATGGGACACCCTGTATTAAAAAGCTAGATTTATTTTATCTGTTGCAGACATTTTTACAATGGAGTCGTTGTATTTATAATACTAAATTTGTTGTACAGTTCGAACATCAAATGAAGTAATCATTAATTTTGAAAAAAAAAACCTTGCAAAAAACTTCAATTATGTCACAAAAAATTGCACAATATAATAAACGCTACGAGCCGGTACAAGTTTTTCATTTTACTCTTACGTCAGTTAACTGGTAGATGTATTTTAAAATAACCATGTAAAATAGTCTTACTTCCACGTTACAACGAAGCGGCTGCGTCTGCGGTAAACCAGTATTTTATATAAAGACGAATAAGAATATATCTTGGAGGGGCAACGCCGCAAAGTGGAACGTGAAAGTGTCGGCTTCGTGAACAGTTCGTGTAGAAAGTTCACTTGGAGTAAGCGTTAAATAATGATTGCAAAAAGAAACTAATCTTTTATAAAGTTGTTAGGTCCGAGAGGCTACATGTAAAACCAGTATTTTTATTGTTAGTCACGATTACGTCGTATCTTATCGACTAACTTATCGTTCAGTGTGTGTTTTGATCTAGTATGCGACAGTGTTTTATTTTACCGGTATATGTGTTGTTTTAGATAACCTATACTAGGGACGTAGAAAAAGGGAAAAGTGAAGGAAGCGGTAGTGCGATACCCTGGAGGAGTGTCATCATCATGGTGTCAACACTAGCGGTGCTGGCCGCCGCTTGCGCCGTGGCATGGGTCCTACAGGATTGGCAGACGGCTCTCATTGTACTTGCAGTGGGCGTTCCCATTTGGTTGCTCATTTTATATAGAAGATTCCTTTACATCGTCATTAAGACCGCTCCAAGAGACATATCGTGAGTATATTCAACTCGTTATTTTCCTTGTAGTGGTTATAATTAATACATAATATTAAGATTTAAATAATATTTAGTTTATCCTGAAACAAGACTGAGACTGATTGAGGCACACTTGCAAACTTGTTTTAAGGGCCAATGTCTATTGCAATAGAAGTAGAAAAATTAAATCGAGTTAAACAAAAGAGTACATTAACAGTTTATATTCTTATTGCTCAGTGGCACTTAGTGATTAGGGTGACTTCAACAGTGTTAAATAATTACAGGGCGTTATGGTGCTATGTAAAGATATTGCGGCTCGCAAATAGATTTACGAAAACAGATTGGTCTATGTCCGATATCTTTCATGATGTTGTCAAGAAGCATCCAAACAAAGCGTGCTTCTTATTTGAAGAGGAAACCTGGACTTTCCAACAGGTAAAACAAGCAACATTCGACCTTGAGTACACGCGAAACGATTAATTAAATCCATAAGCATATTTTGAATATTTACTCATGTAACAAGAATATATTAACCTTACCTTACTTTACCACATTAAATTACAAATGTAAATTTTCGGACCGCACGAATGTTAGGTATGTAAAAAATCTTCTGTAACATTATAGGTTGAAGATTATAGTCTTCGTGTATCAGCTGTGTTAAAGGCCCAAGGGATAAAACGAGGAGACACAGTGGCTGTTATGGCCAGTAATTACCCCGAAATGCCGGCTATCTGGCTGGGCGTAACCCGCATCGGAGGAATCGCTCCACTGATTAACACGAATCAAACTGGCAACACACTTCTCCATTCGATTAACATAGCAAAGTGCGATGCTTTTATTTACGGAAGTGAATTTGATACTGGTAAGTTTTATTGTATACCAGTAATAAGACTGTACGTTCTTACTGCATGCTGTTACCATGGCAACTAGATAACGATATTTGTCACGTGCCACGTTAATTCGGACTCTTATTAATTTGGCAGTGAATGTAATATAATGTACCTACATATTTGAAATACCAAAGATAAAAATGTATTGATAAACTTTGTTGCTAAGGATTAGTTGTGATTTCCTACAGTTGAATCACAAAATAAAGATAAAAATAAAGGACAAACGCGACGCGCCAAAATAGACTTTGGACATAAATTATAGAAAATTAATTTTAACATAAAAAAAGAATGCTTGCTTGAATTCCTTGCATAAACGCTTTTATATTTAAAGTTTTTTGTTCGATTAAAATTCTTAAATTCTTAACGTTTATTAGGTATATTTGTATTTTATAATTATAGTTATATGCATTTAAGAGTCTGGACGTAAGGTTAATAGTTTAATACTCGACTGTCCTTTGTAGTTGTGAATGAAGTTAAGAAAGAGCTGAGCCCTTCGTTGAAGATTTTCAAATTCACTCGCCGACCTCTGAATACTTCCAACGACAGCGTGAAAGTCGCTGACGCGGACCGTGATTTGACGCATTTGCTTGAGACTACACCTCCAGCCCCGTGGGGACCATCTGAAGGAGAAGGCTTCAACGGTCGTCTGCTCTACATATACACCTCTGGAACAACCGGGCTACCGAAGGCAGCTGTCATTTCACCATCGAGGTATGTTCCACTTTATAAAACAAAAATCGCCAATGTTTTTTTCGCCGCTGACTTAGAAGACACATTAACGATATATTTTCTTTTATTCTAAAGTTCGTCTTTTAACAAAAAAAAAATATATATAAACCTCTTTTTTATTAAACTATTAATCATCGTTAAAATGACTATAACAACTTCTTTTTCTCGCTATATTAAATTTTATTAATGGAAATTCTTAATTTTATTCAAATAAAAATAAAATTTAATTACCTCTAACTTGTAAAAAATGTTATTTAATGTTTATAAATTTTCAGAATGTGCTTCATGGCGTCAGGAGTACATTATCTGGGAAGTTTAAGGCAAGACGATATTATGTACTGCCCCATGCCCCTGTACCACTCGGCCGGTGGGGTCATCACCGTGGGTCAAGCTTTCATCTTTGGTTGCACTGTCGCTCTAAGAACCAAGTTCTCGGCTTCTGCTTATTTCACTGACTGCATCAAATACAGGGCAACGGTGAGTTGTTCTTTTAAATTTTACCGTATATATATTTTTCAATGAAATGGTTTCCAAAATGTAAAACACTCCTATTTTTATCGTATTCCATGAATTCTTTGATATTTATGCCTTTTTTATCATTCCACATACTCGAAATAATATTTCTCTCTCTTAGACACATTTTTGCTTAAAGTAGAGCCATTGCTAGCGTTATAATTTTTCATAAATAATAAAGTTAAGAATATTATTTTTTCACAGGCTGCTCATTACATTGGTGAAATGTGCCGTTACATCCTAGCCACTCCTCCAAAACCATCAGACTGGCAACACAAAGTGCGCACCGTGTATGGAAACGGAATGAGACCGACGGTAATATATTATTTCTATATGTTAGTCAAGATATTTCTGAAGAGATTCAAGATACACTATTACTTATCCAAATACTAATAAACGTTAGACAATTTAAAATTTACCGCTTTTATAAATTATTTAATAAACCTTCAGCGTATAGTTATCGAACAAAAAGTATTCGTGAGAATATGAGAAATAACTAATTTAATATAGCTAAAAAGATTAAAAGTAGGTACAATGGTTTTACGAGCAATTAATCTTTTTCATATAGTCGTTCATGAATGTAAAATATCACATTGTATAATTTAATGTATTCCCACTACAGAGGTGCGACTGAGAATGTAAGAATAAAACGTTCTTTTACCTGCCGACGATTTTACGTGATTGTTGAAGTTAAATTAGATTTTTATCGATTTAGATTTAGAATTATTGTTCAATTTCACGTACACATTGCAGGTTTGGAACGAGTTTGTGGACCGCTTCAAAATAAAGAAGGTTGTCGAATTTTATGGGGCGACCGAAGGAAACGCCAATATAGGTGTGTATAAAAGTTTTCATTATATTAAAAGATTATCTGTTATCCTGTCTTATAATTTGGTATCCTGAATTGGTCTTCCTAACATTATTAATTTTCAGCTATCAAATTACATTCCTTCTAGTAGATTTAGATCCGAGTAGTACCTGTAGTACGTAGTGTTAGTACCTAATGTCGTTAATAAATTATTAATAATAATATATATATTTATTTTAGTGAACATCGACAATAAACCAGGTGCGATTGGATTTATCTCACGAATCATCCCCGCAGTGTATCCCATAGCTATTATTAAAGTCGATGAGGATACTGGCGAACCGATAAGAGATTCTAAGGGACTTTGCCAGGTGAATAACACACTTAATAAAAGTTACTTTTTAATCGAGCAATATGTTATCTTTTAGCATTAACGGGAAAGTTTGTTTTTGATATCGAACAAGGCTACCTAATGTTGTGTTATTCCCATGAGTTTAATGAGGCTTTCGTGTGAAATTAACTTCCAAAAAGTTTGTAGGAAAAACTCAAATTGAATTCTTATTCATGGTATGCCCGATACAA
Source organism: Eurema hecabe (assembly GCA_026213755.1). Classification (NCBI taxonomy): domain Eukaryota; kingdom Metazoa; phylum Arthropoda; class Insecta; order Lepidoptera; family Pieridae; genus Terias; species Terias hecabe. The sequence continues at coordinate 6,385,539 of JADANM010006787.1, read as the reverse complement.
TATTATCTAATAATGAAATAAATTTAATTGTTATTAGCTTATGTAATTTAAGTTGTAAATAATTTGGAGAGTGAAGAGTCAATAACACACACATTTTTCGCTATGTATTGACAAATTTTAAGTGTAACTAAGATTTAAGCTTTTGGAGCAAAAACAGTTGGACTTGAGATTTCCTAAATAAGACGTCATATATACGTCGAACATAAACGCAATTTTGTATATTGAATAGGGTTATAACATTTTTTTCTATCCTCAGTTAGCGAAACCAAATGAACCTGGCGTTTTTATTGGAAAGATTAAACCAAACAATCCCTCAAGGGCATTTTTGGGTTATGTGGACAAGGATGCATCAGAAAAGAAAATTGTCAGAGACGTTCTTAGTCACGGCGATTCAGCATTTATTTCAGGTAAGGGTTTACTAACTACTAGATTAAATTTAACTCAAAAAACAAAGGCAAACACCAAATCAATACAAAATCTGAAATCATTTAAAAAATATTTACGGCAATATGTACGGCATGTATCCCGTGTGTACCTATTCCAGAAAAAAACTGCCTTTAGTTAACTCAAGCTTTTGAGGCTTATCAAATGATTATTTATAGGAACACAGTTAATTTGCATAAATTACTCGTTATGTATTATCGTATAATTCTACAAAATACATAATCCCCTGGCCAAAAAAGCAAGCAAACTGAGCGTGTAACCTGATGACCTTGAATGCCTGAACCGCTTTCCACTAAACATTTGAGAATTGAGAATATCAGTTGAGAACACTCTCAACTGATATACCTACCTTTCAAACAAAAAAAAATCTTTTAAATCGGATCATTCGTTTCTGAGCCACAGATAGAAACATGTAACATATTTACACACAGATACACGACAAACTTATAACACCCCTGTCTTTTTACGCCGGGGGTTAAAATACAATTTCTAATGAAGTATTGTTTTAGGCGATATCTTGACCTCGGACGAGTTTGGCTACCTCTATTTCCGTGATCGAACGGGTGACACGTTCCGTTGGCGCGGAGAGAATGTCAGTACAACAGAAGTTGAGGCGGCCATCTCGAGGGTGGCTGACCAGAGAGATGCTGTTGTGTTTGGTGTTGAGGTAAGTACAAATAAAGGATCTTTAGAAGGAAAGTGAATAGGTTCTTTACTAAACTTCAGATGAGTTGTGGTCAAAGGTTAGAAATTTTTATAAAACAAAACTAGCATTGTAATAACTGTTAGGGATATGCAAAATAAAAAGCAAATGTCTCATTGCCTTTTGCTTCTTGTATACAAAAATATTATTAAGAAGCAGTTTGGCTTGCAGTATTTATTCTTATTTTAATAATCCTTTGTAAAATCTGTAATTTACAACATAATTCGCGTACGTGTTCTTTCATCTATTCCTATGATTCTTGAGAGAAGATTTTTTAGACGTAACGACGTAGGATTTTCATTATTAAGTTTTGGAGCGTTGTACATTCGTTTTACCAGACATCATTTTTGTCAGATTCCTAATAACGAAGGTCGGGCCGGAATGTGTGGTATCGTAGACCCAGATGAGAGCTTAGACTTGGATCAATTGTTGAAAGATATGTCCAAGGATTTGCCGAAATATGCCAGGCCCATCATTCTAAGAATCATGAATACCATGGACATGACAGGTAAGAAACTTTCAAATTTAAATTTTCCTATGTATTGCTCAAAATCTTCCTCTACTCAATAGAAGTCTTTTAAATAGAACTGAAATCATTAATAATTTATTTTACTTTCAGCAACGTTCAAAATAAGAAAAGTGGACTTACAAAAGGAGGGATACAATCCATCGGTTATAAAGGATAAACTTTACTATTTAGATCCGAAATTAAATAAATATGTTAGCCTAGGACCGGAGGAGTATAACAAAATTGTGTCAGGACAAATAAGACTGTGATTTTAATGTAATTTATTAATGCGTTGCGGTGCCTTAGAGTTATATACAATATGAAATGCGTTTGTTTGATAGACTGAATTAGATGAGACTATTTTTTTTCTGCTTGGGTGTTAGGTTCTTGTAATTCAAAAATGTATTTACAGAAGACTCACTCAAATGTTTTAAAGATCAAGTTAACAGGGTTAAATATTCTATGAATGAGGTTAAATTAAAGCGTACAAAATTTTTATATTTAGGTAATACTAAGCTCAATATTTAATAAGATTACGTAAAATTTTATATTGTTTATTTTACGTTAGCTAATGTGCGTTAATTAAGGGGAATATGGACTTAAATAATTCCTATGAAATGTTCGTTGTAATTATGTCAAAAATATTGTATTTAATTATTACTGTTATTTTTTTAATAATGTGGACTTTATAATAAAAGTATAAAAATAATTGTTATTTTTTATTTATTTCTTTAACATATTATGTGCCATGTGGGCTCTTGCATAGATTTGTATGCGCCTAATATCAGCCTGTAAAGCATCTCGCAATTATCGAAATCTGTCCCTTCAAAATCATATAAAATTTTTGGGTTGCTCTCATGTTGTTTGAAGTAGGAACTTATTACTGATTGGTTTCAGTAATATGTGAGTTAATCAATAAATTATAAGTAATTAGTAATTACTAATTGATTCGAATTTCAAACTTTTTAAAGGATAAATTGATATGATCTCAATTAAGAAATAAGTATTTGATATAATTTTAAGTGTTTGATTTGATTATACGTCATTTAAATGGAGATAAATCTATTTTTACTCCTCCAATTTTTAATACAAAAAAAAATATTCCTACATAAATTAAGTAACGTCAGGTTTAAAAAATAAAATAAATATGACATTGACATATCTGACAGTCTGACCCCTTAAGTCTTTTTTCTCTCTTATATTATGGCATTAGCGTCTAGCTTTTTGCCAATGTCAATGTAATAAGAGGCAACGTGGTCAAGATAAAAGTCGATATGAGTCAAGTAAAATCGTCGTCAAGTCGTCTTTAGTCGAGTCAGTCAGTCGTTTCGTTCTGCCCTTCGTAAAGTGATAGTGAGCTTTACGAAGAACCTAGACGAATCTTGGAGCAATCGGAACGGCGCTACTAAGCGCTCTCAAATGAATTCTTCATTTCTTGGACACTTAATAGCTAGTTTACTGCATGATTCACTATCACAATCAAACGTTAAATCACTTTATGCACCAAAAAAGGAATATTCAATCGAGATTACAACTAGACGCCGCAAGATTCCCGCCAAAACTCCAGATATTATCATACTGTACAACCTGTAATTTTTTTTATTTTATTTATTTCTTGACCATGGATACAAAGTCCTTCAGTCGCAAACTATAAACCTGTAAACTGTAGTGTTGCAATTTAACACGCCTGTAAGAATACACTACGCAATTGTACTTTCCAATTTACTTAAAAAATATATACATAATATAATCACAAGAAGAAAATCAGTATAGTAATCGTTAAAAAAGTTTAGCGATTGACGAGAATAGGTAGAATCGCGCTCATGGATGCGAGAAAGACAACACGACTGGGACATCCAATCAACGGTCGCGCATATGACGATCACGCGCCCCGCGCGCCGCACCGCTACCTCGATACCTTATTTTTGACTTCTGCACAGGTTTCGTTCACCGCTAAAGTTTATTGTCGGTTACTATACACACACTGCTCATTACATGTCAAACTAATAATTTTATTGAAGCCGGATTAAAATTTTCTCGAACAAACTTTCTCATATTTTTGAGTATTAACAACGATAACACCCTAAAATATTAAAAATAATGCATAGTACTCAGTCTACAGTCAACACTACACTTTATTTAATGGACTTCACACTTCGAGGTTCGCTTCCCGCGCTAGCTAGAAGCGTACTCTTAAAAAATTGCTAAGTGCGTGTAAGACCACAATTAGAATAGTATTCCGAAGTCATCTATAATGAATTCAACCATTTTTGTATTACGAATTTTTCAAATGAGCAAATTTTACTCCAGAATCCGTCAAAAATTATAGGTATAGTACGCGTCATTTATGTTTAGCGCTGGACGAGAATAGCTGCGCATCGGTAGAATCGCGCTCGTAATTGACGTATTGGTGCGAGAAAGATAACACGACTGGGACAACCAATCAACACTCGCGAAACCGACGATCACGCGCCCCGCGCGCCGTGCCGTTACCTCGATACTTTATTTTTGACTTCTGCGCAGGTTTCGTCCAGCGCTAAAGATTCTTGACCTATACCTGTCCGTGTAATCAGTAATGTCATTATAAGGGATGTTCTCTTAGTGCTTTCTCTATATTTCACCGGGTCACCACGGTTGCGCGACCGGTCACCGCCACCAACAAAATGTATACAGCTCTATGGAGGGCTTTATAATAAAAATACATAATATAATCATATATTGTAATAGTACCTATAAATCGTTAAAATTTGTCGTTTATACTTTATTTTAGCCAATGCGCCGGCGCGCGATTAGTGCATGTGGAAATTGCATAAATATTGAAATATATAAAAAATAAATACTTACTGCTTATTGCTGAGTTTTGATGCTCCTGAAAATGTAAGGCTGTTGTAAGGATAAAATTATAGGGGATATTTTAAGTACTTAATTTCTATTAATTTTATTAAAAAACGTTTAAGTTCGTACGAAAAACTAAAACCAAAAATACCTACCCAACTAGTAATTGTATGTCAAAATCTTTAGGCTACCTACTTTTTTACCCTGGGGACGTATTCCTGAGGGCAGCTTGGTAACATTGTAAAATATGTCAAGGCTAAATTGTCATCTGGTATCAATGATCTGCATGTGTAGTAGTAGTTCCTTCTTTTTAATAAATTTTGCAGTTACATACTTATTCCAAAAAATGTTATTTAGTCAAAAATTGAATTGTGAATACTTTTTGTCCAGTATAAAAAAATTGAAATAAATGTAGTTGGTAATTGGTATACCAAAATATGAAAATAAAGCTTTTTAACCATTAAGGAATAAGGAATAATAATTGTAAAATAAATGTAAATTAATAACAAAAACGTAACGTTGGTGGATGGTAAAGATTTGTTACATAAGTCATAACTCAGAACTCAGAAGTCAGAACTGTTCAGTATGTACTTAGTGCTTACAGCATATGTGATTACTGTGTTTAAAATCCAGTGTTTTTATCGATAAATACTAAGCAATATTATCGAATTAAGTGAGTGTAGTTAACGTGTTGATGCAGCGTTTTGTTAAAATCAAATCGGTGTGGTTTCGCTATTTTCGTAATTCAGTATCAGTAAGCCGTGTATCGTGGCGGAAAGCAGTCGCGATGATCGGGGCCCTCGGTGCAGCGGCAGCGTTTATCGCTGTGTGCCAATATTTGGGTTTCCTGCAAACTACACTAGTGTTTGGCATCATTGGAGTGCTGTATCTACTTATATTACACTCACGATGGTGTTATATTGCACTGGTTACAGGACCAAGAGATCTGAGGTAATGCAAACCTTTAATAATTCTGCATAAAACCTAATTGTGTATGCACTATAACTAAATGCAATCATACTGTTCTGCTTTGCATTGGATTTCAACATTAATATATGTGGGTGTTAAATAGTTTACTGAAATTTATACTTGGATAAATTTTCCTGTTCTTCCCAATTACCATTTAAAATATTAATAATTACAGCCATAAAATAAATGGTATAAATAAAAATTGTTTGAGCGTTCAGTATAAAGCCTTGCAGTATTATAATATAATTTATTAACATTCCTTATAAATCTAATTGCATTAATCTGCAATGTTTTATATATGCAGCTTTTTGCATTGCAATTATATCTGTGCAATTATACTTTATCTTATAAAACATTTCTTAAATAATAGAATAAATAGCCTTAGGATGAACATTAGGCTTACAATTTCACAAAAAATCTCCCTATTATTGTAATAATAGTTGGTGATACATTAATTTATACCTACAGATATTATTTTTCAAGTTTATTGTACTAATTACAATATTACAGGGCTCTTATTTGCTACCTGAGAGTTTTGTTACTTGCTAAGAAATGCCAAAGAAATGATTTAACATTACCGGATATATTCCATGAAGTTGTGCAAAAACAGCCCGATAAGGCATGCTTTCTGTTTCAAGATGAAGTCTGGACTTTCAAAGAGGTTTGTACAAATGAGAAAATTTCACAGTTAAACTTTTATTTAAATAATTGAGAATTTCTGTCAATTCTTCTAAAAATCGTTTTAATATTAATTGAATCATTTCAATCAGGAATGCAATATGTATGATCTTTTAAAGTATGAACTTGTTGAGCTGTTTTATACTTATACTATAAAATCTACTAGAAATAAATCATAGTTATGCTAGTCTGTCCTTTCTTATAATTTTCTTATAATAATACAGCTGAAATTGATGCTGCGCTCCACCCCTTATTTTAGAATCCGTAATAGATAGGACTATAGATGCAACTATTTGGACACATATTAAACCGACTGACAATGGTTAATAGCTTATATGCATGAGCATTCTTTGTTGAGCAATTATTATTATTCAGTATTATAAAAAGTCAAGTGACTGATGGTTTTTATTTAAATTATCAGATCATATAAATAGATGACCAATAGCAAGATAAATATATTTTTTATTACAAATCATACAGGTTGAAGATTATAGTCTTCGTATGACAGCCGTATTAAAAAATCAAGGCATTAAGAAGGGGGATATAGTGGGATTGATGACAAATAATTGCCCCCAAATGCCGGCTCTGTGGCTAGGGAGTGCGCGCATAGGCGCAGTCTCCCCACTCATAAACACAAATCAGCGAGGCAACGCGTTAATTCACTCAATAAATGTTGCTAAATGCAACGTCCTCATATTTTCCGAAGAATACCTGCCAGGTAAGTTCATTAGCTACAGGCTAGTATTGTCCGTTCTTGTAATATTGTCAGAGTAAATATTGGATTAGCTAGAATAATGACGTGTTTGTTCTAACATATTACGCGTGCGATCGTTCAATAGTTGAACTGTGAATTTATAATAAATACGACGCCCTTGATCCTGAGTTTAACATAGTGACGTGACATTACAACAAATCAGCAGAAAATTTGCAACCAGCTGCTGAATACCAATAATAATATGTAAAATTGATAAGACCATAAGAAGCCTTAAATTATATAAATGCGTGTTATAGTGACGTCATTGCAATGTACCAACATATATTGTTCTTTCACTTAAAATTAAACGTTTCAAATATACATATAATGTAGCACTAACAATATATACCTAGATTTCAAAAAAAATCGACCAACAAAATTTTCCCATTATATCTCAAGATACAAGTATGTAATCTGAATTACTTTTAAGTTTATTGTATGTCTAAATACAAACTTAATTTCTGCTTATTTTTTATAATTATATTTTTTAATCCAAATTTGAGACAGAAATATATCAAACGAAGGTTAAACATTTAAATTAGTTATGCACTGACGAATATGAACTGCATAAAGCTATCTGAATATCATCCGATTTTTCTGCAATTCTCGCTATATGAGTACCCTATTTTTTAACATTAATATTAAACTCGAAATAAATTATTGTATTAAAAAATTTAATGGGATGATTCTAGATCTAATAATATTTATCGCGTTACACTAATTAGCTTTCTTATTCACCTTAAATATAATTTTCAACTGCGGTTTTGCAATTTTTAACCGACTTCAAAAAAAAGGAGGTTTATCAACAAAACAAAACGAATAACGCATATACATATATTAATAATCTCTTCTGGTTGAAGTTGATTTATTGAATAAATAAACACCGTATACTGATATTATGTTTAGGTAGGCCATTGAAGGCCCTGTCCGGTCGAGTAAACAGTAAACAATGTAATTCTGATAAAGGCTCTATTATTGGATATTGATTATTTGTAAGTAGAAATTATCTTCGGTTTATATCTGAAGTGCTTATCACTCTTTATTTTAACGTTTTGTATCTTCCAAACATTTTTGTTGAATTAATTGGTAGCTACAAAAACATTCATATTTTATTCAGCGAAAACAATTATTTTATTAAATTTGCATAAAAACTGAAAATAATTTTAACTATTTATTTTATTAATATAGTTTAAATTTAGGTTTTAATATAGTTTAAGTTCATCCTCACAATTCCGACGTGAGTTCTTTAAAAATTAGTTAAAATTATTCTTACTCAATTATTTCAGCCATTCAAGACATTACCGATCAGCTTGACCCGAAGCTCAAGCTTTTTAAATTCTCCCATCGTCTGCTTAACACTGGTAAGCAGGAAAAGGCTGGTGGTGATGCTATACCGAACTTGACGGATCTCCTTGAAGCCACGCCGCCGGCCGAATGGACTAAGGCCGATGGATTTGGTTTCCAGGGGAAAATCCTATACATATACACGTCAGGAACCACGGGTCTACCGAAAGCAGCTATCATTTCGAATTCACGGTAAGTCATAAAACTATAATAGAATCCTCTCTATAGTATTGTAAAATAGATTTTTAGTTTTAAAATGAAGCTTTTATAACGATTAATCTTTGCAAAATTATATTACCGGTGTAAATATAGATGTGACGTGCTTATACTAAATATCTACTGATTCTTCATATCTTTCGACGACCGCTTGGTGCAGTGGTAACACAACTGCTTTCTGCGCGAAGGGTCGTGGGTTCGATTCCCACACCGCATAAATATATTTGTAATTTACATTTGTATTTTTCTGGGGTCCGGGTGTTGCTATGTATTGTATGTATGTATTTACAAAAGAAAAGTATGTATATGTAATTTATTCCGTTATCTAGTTGCCATAACACAAGCTTCGACTTAGCTTGGAACTAGATGGCGCTGTGTATAAATGTCCTGAAAATATTTATTTATTCACCGCCAGCAACCTAGTTGCACGATCGATTCATAGAAATATACATTCAAAATACACCTTCGATATGAAACTTGTTTTTATTGTAGTCTTAAATATGTATAAGCACAAAAACCATATCCTCTTCACTTGACAGACCGTCATTGATTTAAGATGATATTGCACATTCAGTTTTCACAATACAACTTTCACTCATGACCCTTCTGCTGAACTTTCGCGAGGAGGAACTTGCTTTTTGTCATTACGCACTATGGAACTGTGTATATGCTTCCTCATTTTTCCGCAACTAATATTTATATTTAATACTGCTGCTGCCCGCGACTCCGTCCGCGTGGACTTTGAGTATAAACTTTAAACTATAAACTTTGCTCCCCTTTTAACCCTTTTTCCAGCTAAAAAGTAGCCTACGTTCTTTGTATAGCTCTAGACCATTTGTGTATCAAATCTCATTCTAATCGCTTCAGTAGTATTAGCGTGATGAAAAGACAGACAGACAGAGTTACTTTCGTATTTTTTATATTAGTATGGATAAAAATTGTATTATTTTTATATTAAATATGAATTGTATGATGTCATACAGCAACGATTTGCAAAATTGTAAATGTAGTATGGAGTTTTGTGCTCTCTTAAGTAAATCAATCCTGAGTGTAATCACTTTTTATAATAATTTAAAACTTTAAAAGTTATTTTGAGATATTCAGATATCGATATTTTTGTTGTAAATGTTGCAATCCTTGATATTTACCGATACGCAGTATTTATTCTTATTTGATTACACGTTTTATTATTTCAATAAATATACACAAAACGATTTATTTCCTTAGTCAAGTCAATAATTCAATCATATACTTCTTATTGTAACTTAAATAATTGCCGGTAAAACTTACCCAAGTTTTAAGTATGTGTATATACATTTAGTATGTTTAAGGAATTAATTTTGTTTTTTCCTTACACAATGCATTGTTTCTTAAGATTAAAAGATTAACTCGTAGCGTTTTATAATGCAATCAATGAATGATTATTGGTGGTCGTGTCACGTATTCCGTCAGGGATAGCATCTAAACTTGACCCAGTGGAACTACGCTAGTTCATTGTTTCTGTCATGTGATATCAACATCCTGACTAAAGAATATTTTTTTCTCCTACATATACAATATACATATATAATACAACATGTGTTTTTATATCTATATTTATTATTGATAGTTAATTGTTTTGATATTGAGAGTGATTTTAAAATATGCTTTATTTATAGAATAGACTGTATTTGGATTTTAGAGAACACCTTTTTTTAATAACAGTTTGAAAAACATCAATGACGCAGCACATTTAAATAGTACCTTAATAAATCTTCCTCAATATTTTAAAACTAAGCTTAACTATTTGTATTTGGTGTTAAATATATTAAGATATTTTTGAACTATGTTTACGTAAGCATATTAAATATATACTAAACGTATTGACATAAGGTTATGTGTCATTACATAATAGTAATTGTTCATAGCATACAATAGAGTATTGTTTGACACAAATTTTATCGCGTTAAATAGGTCCGTATCGTATTTATGCAAAATGAAATCAGTTGACAAATTTTCTTTTTTTGGGTTTATTTTGGAATTTTTATCTAAATATGGTCAAGGTCATTCAATCATCTATTGTCATTTTTCATTCCAAAACTGTTTTGGAATGAAAAAATGATGTGGTTCTTTTTGGTATAAGAAAATTGACCATATTTAGATAAGAATACTTGAATAAACCCAAAAAAGAAAATTTGTCAAGTGGTTTCATTTTGCATAACCCGGTCTATTAGAATGTTTCGTAGCGTTAAGTACAATAACTACATATGTTTATAACATATGCTTAATTAACTAAACGGATACAATGCCGTGAACTTTGGTGACTGATAAGTGATAACACGATAACAACCAATTAATGATTGAAGATTCTACGCCCTCTTATATCCAAAATCAAGTGAACTCTTAGCCTTAAATAAATGATATGTAATTCGTAATTATATTTTATATGTAACTACGAAAAATGCAGTCCTTATTAATTGATATATAAAAATGAATTAAGTATATGTTGCTCTTAAATTTTATTGGCTATGTGGAATTTTTATATTATTGCTTAGTTTGCATCTATGTGTGAATTTTAGTATAAAATGGTATGTTCTAGAATTAATATTTACTTTGCGAATCTTGTCGCTTATAATAAACGTGAACAAATACTTTTTAATTCCAAAGTAATTATGTGTGACACTTGACAGGCAAATACCTACACAACGTATGTTTCTTTTTGACTTTTAGCCTTCCATGCTAAAAGTTAACATAAACCGGAAAGGTCAACCTATTTAGTATTTTTACCTATTTGTTTATTTGTATACATATAATATATGTATGTACATGTATTATGTAGATATTACCTAAAACAAATCAATATGCCATAATAATAACTATTTCTGAAGAAATATTTTTTAAGCCAAGCAGAACATCAAGTTCGGAAAAAAATTATGTGACCGAATCTGAAGTCCAATTTCCAAATTTTCTGATCAAATTTTTTATACATATATCTTTAGAACGCTCCAAATTTTCAGAATTGGATCTTTTACAACCTGTATGTACATTTTAGGTGTATATTTCTCGTTCGCAGAGCTCTTTTCATGGTATCGGGAGTACAATATCTCCGATTGAAGCCCGATGACATAGTGTACTGTCCGCTGCCGATGTACCACACGGCAGGCGGCGTGGTGAGCGTCGGCCAGGCGCTCATATTCGGCTGCACCGTCGTCCTCAAGCCGAAGTTCTCTGCGTCACAGTTCTTCCCAGACTGCGCGAAGTACAATGCAACGGTAAACACATTCAATTCCTTGCATATACATACGTATTACTGACTAAGAATGACTTTTAGGTTATACAAGTACATTTAAATTGATAGGTAATAAAGATGAAAAAAAAAATGAACAAAAAGGCATAGTCGTAAATTTCATTCTTAGAATAGAGATTACTTTCCTAGAGTTCGTATTGAAAAAAAGTCTCTACATTTTTCGTAAATGAAATTTTAGTAGGTAAAATATTGTAATACAACCACAATGAAAATATTTAACATGTTTCAAAAATAGGTTAATGTTATCTCGTAACACGTAAAAAATATTCCCTAGAAGAGTTATTCAACTTTCCCTGTATGTGTATTGTAATTATTATTTATGAGCGGTCCAACGTCCACGTGTATATTATCTGATAGAGTAAATTACGCGAAGTATACGTAATTAAAACAGTTTAACTTTCGTAATGTATGCACAAAACTGTCACAATGGAAAATGTCTCACATAACGTGACTAGGCATATATGTATATTGTGTGTGTGAGGTTAATTCGTTGTATCGACCTCGTTACCTCTTTCACGCGACTCGAGTGCCCGCTTTAATTTTTTATTTAGTACATCGATCATTAGTTTACGATACAAGAAATAGAAACAAAAAAACATTAGATTTTCAAGGCTTTAAGAAACTCGTCAACAAAAAATATTGAACTTATATCAAGAAAAAAATACCTAATCAATTCATACGTCACTCTATAAATTATTTGTTAAACTAACTGCAGAACACATTTAAAATTCACATTTGTAAATCACTTTCATGAGTACAATAGGATTAAATAAGCATATAAATTAGTATTATCTGTAGTATTCTTCTTACGAAACGAAGAAATTTTGTGAAGTGAAGTGTAGTGAAAACAAATATCTACTTTCCAAATAAGATATGACCTAAAGGTCTTTGTTACCAGGTCATTAAATTAAAAAAAAAAAAAATCGGACACTCTTGTCAGAGTGGTCGATGTTGTCGGCCCTGGAAACTCTCGAGTTTACGGGCTTCGATGACCAAAACTCAAAAAAATGAATATTCGAGTATCGATTAATAAATACATAGTTCATAGTCCACAACTGTTTCAGGCAGCCCACTACATAGGCGAGATGTGTCGGTACATTCTAGCCACGCCCCCGTCGCCGGCTGATAAGCAACACAAAGTGCGCATCATATACGGCAACGGGCTTAGACCACAGGTGAGATAACACACCCAACTATAATATTGCTTAGCCTAGGTGTTTTATTTATTTATTTTGAAAAAAATATTCAGCTATAATTGTTACAATAAAACATGTGATTAACAGAGACAATAATTTTCTTAAAGGATAATTGTACTGATGTTCTTATGTTCTTATCTACTTCCTATTGCTTGTATGTATATCATTTTGCTCCAAAAAAGCTAAGCTACTAGCTATAAAAAGCTATAAAAAAAGTATAGTAATTATTAAAAGACGCTATACGATGATGCTAGGAAATCTTAGTCCGTTTTCTGCTCACGGTATTCAGTGGTATTATTTAATAAATAATTATTAATCCCTGCATTACCTACTTACAAAAATATCAGACCAACTAACTCGATTCTATTCATTGTTTTACGAAAAATCTTTATTATGTGGAATTCATTGTCAATCTTGTGATTTTTAAGATTTCAAGAAACAAAGGAACAAAAGTTCTTTTAAATTAAAAGATACATTAAATTATTTCACTTATTATTTAAACCAAGAGCTCGTAACAATGACAGATAACGTAAAATTTATGAGACTCTGAGAATAGATTTTGTCGTACTTAAATTAAGTGGTCACAGGTCTCTAGCCTAGTGCGCGTGGCCTCTGATAAGTTGTCCAAAGTCCGTAGTAGGTGATTGACATGATGACTCTCTTTGTTTATCTTACAATTGTTCCAAGAATTACTCCTGGATAGAATCGATTATAATGAAAGAGATCGGAAGTATGAAGTATTTAAAAGGATCAGAAGCTCTACTCCGAACACAATCGATGTCGATTTTTATTATTTTCGATTTTAGAGCAACTTCGAATTAATATAAAAACTTTTTTGTTTCTGTTTCGATAAAATTCCGATAAACTGATGTGCGATCCGATTCTTTATTAGAGTATATTAAGTATCATAGCTCGGTTAGCAGTATCAAAAAATTTCGATATCGACGACGATTGCATTCGGAGTAGATACTCAGAACTTCTACTCGACATATAACGAAATCGGCGTCGATATCGAAAAGCTTTTATACGGCTTATTGAATTATGCTAGCTTAAGCTACTCTAATAAAGAATAGGTACAGAGAGAAACGATGATCATCGTATTGTTGCCAAAATATAAACAAATCAAGTCGCTCGTTGAAACTAGTCAAAATTGACGTCGATTGTGGTCGGAGTAGAGCTACAGGCTTTAACTTTCATTAAAGCCTATACTTCACATGTACAGACAAAAAGTGAAGTTTCGAGGTCCGACCTTTACTAATTATTAGATATTATTAGGACAATTAGACCAGCAGAAAATATCTCGAACGAACGTCTGTCAAGTCTACTTCGAGTAAAAATCAAAATTCAAATCTGCCAATACATATTATGTACCTATGTAGAAGTGTGATGACGTCATTATCACTATTAACAATTCGCGCCTAATACGCTTGCTAATACTATCGCGTTTCTATGAAGTATACATGTTGAATAATATTCTAGAATTTTTAAATATTTGTTTCCATAATTGTTGCTTGACATTATTGTGAGATCATTGTTTCGCATATTAAATGGAAGTTTTCGTAAGCAAATTAGAAAAACTTCTTAACAATAAAGAACAAAGAGTAATGAAAAGTCGCTAAAACACAAAAACTCGGTTAAGTCCAAAGTATACTTGAGTGTAGAGGATTCCATAGGTAATGTCGTAGCGTTTAACTGGGTTCTGAGTTACTTGGCTTTGTAAGTCAGACGAACAAAGACCCCAGCAATATAGGAATTTCGTAAATCGTAAGTATAAAACCCTAAATAGGTTTTCACGCACAAAGATATCGTCACAACTTATGCTATATGTACTAAATACTAATCATCATAATTACAAAGTATAAAACAAATTTGCCTTCTTTTGTGTCCCTATGTATGCTTATATGATATATCTATAGAGATTTAAAACTACGTAATCCATTTCCATGCGTTTTTGTATCAGATAGAGTCATTCAAGAGGTAGGTTTATGTTTATAATTGTACATGCATAAATACAATATAAAATTATCTATTATATAATAGACGATATTATATAATAAGACGATATGACCCTTAGTTGAGCTCTATAAAAATTCTATTGTATTGCGCTTAAATTACCATTAACATAGATTTGTGGATCTGATGATCAAAAATTTTTTTATATAAAACGGAGGTCTATTCACAAAGATTGTTATAGGCTTTTTTCTGATTTATCATAACGCTTAAGTAGATACTTAAAAGTTATCGCGTAGGCCATTAGTAGGCGCGTTGTTAAATGTATGATTATATAAAACTGCATATGTATAATGTATATGAAGACGTATCGTACAAGTAAAAAAAAACAATTGACTTACTTTAATGTATTCGTATCATGTGTAATTTATGTTAGCCGAACGTGAAACCCAAATCCCTTTATTCTTTTGTTAATGAAACTGAAACAAAATTCTTTGTTTCATTAACATGCTTAATATTTTTACTCATAAAATAATTGAAGACAAAAGTTATTGTGTAGTTTTCTTTAATCTACTTGTAGGTAACAAGCAATTTAACGCCAATTTTGTTGTTTGATAAGTTCTTGAACTGCGGGTCGAAATATTAGATTTGTATAAAAGAACGCTACATGCATTCATAAGTACATAAGGCTATAATAACATTACGATGTAATACTTAGGGGAATGCGGATCAATTCGCGGGACCCGCTTAGTATATTAAAATAAATTAATATTTAGTTCAACAACAAATTCTTAGGAAAAATAAAAGCGCGATTCAGAATGTTTTAGTAAGTACAGTTTGTAAGAGCCAACTATGAAACAATACTTTCCAGGGCCTCTCTAACATAACTCAAGCATGCGGCTACATCTAGATTTAAATAAAAGAAGAAACAGGCTATCTAGTTCCAAGAAATAATTGTACTGTGAGCAAGTAACGCATGACTCGAATTGTTTTCCAGATATGGACAGAGTTCGTTAATCGGTTTAACATTAAGTACGTGCTGGAGTTTTATGGTGCCACGGAAGGAAACGCTAACATCGGTGAGATATTATTCATTTTTAAAGGTGTATGATACATACTTAATCAGTGGAAAATTTAAAAAAATTCAGCTGCTTTATAAATATAAAATTATCAATAAAGCAGGACAGGAAAAATACATCGTAGATTTCCTTAAAGACCGTCAACGAATTCGTGACAACGCTTGAGTGCTCATGGGCGGTGCTGATCAATTACCATTACCATACTACCAATAAAATCATTTTAATTGGATCAAGCACATGAAACTTGTTTCGGGACGAAATTTTTTTTTTTTTTTTTTATAATATGAAGAGGGGAGACGAGCTGGACGCACTCCTGATGGTAAGAGTAACGCCAGCCCATAGCCAATGCAGTGCTACCCGGAACTTTGCTATAAAGCCCAACTCCGGGCAGGAGTGCACTGCACCGACGCTCCCCACTTTGAGTCATCAGATGTTGAGACTCATGAGCCCAGTAATCTCGCTGGCTACAGTGCCCTTCAGACCGGAGCACAGTGACATTCGCACATCACTGTTCAGGCGGTAGAATGTCTGGCACTGTGGGGGTACCCACCCAGTCGGTCTCCTGCGAAAGAGACCTACCCCCGGTAAAATTGAATATACTTAGTTATACCTCGGAACTAGGATATGACAAATGTCATAGGACCGTTCAATAAATTCTAAATTAATGTGATTTTTTTTCTCCATGAACTGTAGTGTAGTGTTGAATAAACAAGTAACATTTTGGATTAAGACAATATCGGGGTGAATATTGATCAAGATTAATGTAATCAATAGTTACAACACTGTCATTGTCCCACAAAAACTCATCAATTATTGAACGTGCCTCGAATAGCGTGACGTGAGTTCTCGCAATTCGGCTTTAATAACTGATTTCATTACGACTCAGTATGAAGTTAACTATACAAGACTTCAATATTACGAAGTGTTTAATAGTATCAGGCGTTTCCCATTACTACACTAATTTTGTTCGTTAATTTTAAAATTACCTTGAAAAGAATACATTCAATCATCACATAATATCACTTTTTTCTGTCTGTCCATATGTGCGCTTAATATTCAAAATTATACAACCGTTCTTCATGCGGTATATTTTATCATATATTTTACATAAATGGAGATAAAAACGGAGGGCGCAGCTACTTAATAATAAATCGGACATTCTTCATTATGACATTGCTATGAGAAAACTTAATTAATTAGGTATTTTTTAGACAATAAACCTTCTCATATCTCGCACCTCATTTATTTTTATTTGTTCTTTGTTTACTGATATAAAAATTAAAACGCCATCAAATTTTATGGGTAAGCTTAATATTCAAACATTAAATGTCTTCCACAAGCTCGATACCACACACATAAATATAGTTCCGAAAATGTATACTGTTTACCTAATAGTATGAAAAATGTAATATTAAATTGTAAAATTGACTGTTTTTTTTTTATTTTACAGCAAACACGGACGGAACGCCCGGTGCCATAGGATTCGTGTCGAGAATATTCCCCAGCGTGTATCCGATCGCGATCATCAAGGTCGACCAGGAAACTGGCGAGCCTGTACGAGATTCAAGGGGACTGTGTCAGGTATCCTATTCTACTAATATTATAAATGGCTGGCCACGCAAAAATGCTGGACCGATTTAGATGGGATTTTTTTATTATTTTTATGTATCACGTAGTAAGTAGTAACATTAGTTTTGATTTTAACATTTTTATTTTTTTACTATCTGTCAATACTTATAAATAGTTAAATGTTACTTAATATTCGGCGAGAAATATTGTCTTTAGAAGGCTTTGACTTTAGGCTAATTTTTCTTCATAACGCTTTATCTCTTTCGCACCATATACTGTCTTCTCATACATGACAGAAAACAGCAAGATATAAAGTTCAAATATAGATGTTGAAGAATTTTAAAATTACTTAACGCGGCACAAAATAAATATTTATAATAATTTAATAATATAAATGAACTAGCGACCCTCCCCGACTTTGATCGCATATAAAATTATGATGTGCACACAGTGTCCAAATTAAATTTAAAATCGGTTCAGTAGTTTAGGAGTCAATCACGGACAAACAACTTGACACGTAATTTATTGTATATATTAAGATGAACCTATATGTAATATGTATATATTACAGATCGCAGGCGCGGACGAGCCAGGCGTGTTCATCGGCAAGATATCGGTGAACAACCCGTCGCGCGAGTACCACGGCTACGTGGACCAGGCCGCGTCTACCAAGAAGGTCGTACACAACGTGTTCGATTTCGGCGACTCGGCCTTTATATCAGGTGTGATGTTATTTTGAGTAAGGAGAACTGGTTATTTCTAGTATTTTTTATTTATTACCATTTTAGATCCACCTTAGGCCGTATTAACCTGTCATGTATTAACATGTCTTCATTTTGAAACAGTAATGTTAAGAAAAAGGAAATAAAGCAACTCTAAGAAACATATATATACATATCTTTTAACAGCTAAATTCCCCCGACAAACTGCTGCGCAGTTTTGCGTGATTTTAGAAACTTTTATATTGTTTTGATTTATGAAAAAAAATTAAAAAAATGTCTGGTTAGAATTTGGGGACGTTACCGTTTATCACTGTATTGATGTGCAGTTGATTTTGTAACATTCACAATAAATGAAGTATATAATTTCGTAACTGGACTCTGCGAGAGGACTTGATACTAAATTGTCTAGAAATGTTTATCTATAAGTTAGGTTAGTAGTATAAACTATAAATTAACTGGCGGGCTTGCGGATACGGGTGGGTTTAAGTCGGCTTCGTCCCGTTAAAGGCGAGTCCGACATAACCGCCTCCTTCCTCCGAGGAGAACGCGGTATCCGCACTAGTATTTTCCACCGTAAAAAAAAGTAGTATAAGATAAGTGATGTTGTCAGGCGACATCCTGGTGGCGGACGAGCTGGGCTACCTGTACTTCCGCGACCGCACGGGCGACACGTTCCGCTGGCGCGGCGAGAACGTCAGCACCAGCGAGGTGGAGGCCGTCGTGTCGCAGCACGCGCGCCACCGCGACGCCGTCGTCTACGGCGTGCTCGTAAGTGTATATGTACTTACATTCATTGCTCCGTTGACAAACCTGGACTCAAGGCCCATAAGGTCGACAAGAGGACAGTCGACAAAGGGACAGCTCCAAAGCGGACTATCGCGCGACCATATTGTCGCCGGCGCTGACGTCATAGCGCGCGAGTGGTAAGACGTGCTAGATGAGCGTCTTCCCGAACCGCGCAGTACGACAAATGTAGTCCTCCAGTCTGCTATCAACCACTTCGCGCCAAGCGCGCAAGACAGCGGACAGTCTATCTTATTTTCCCTTAATATTCAAAATTGTTACTTTCAAATCAATTAATCAATAAAATACAGTCCATGTATGAAACATGTATGTATGTATGTTTGTACATTATATACATCTACTTTCCAATTACAGAGCATATTGCGACTCAGTTTCTATGTGTCTTCTATGTTAGCTAGTTTTCCTGTTTCCAAGTATCACTGTACATCTATTTATACATACATCTATACTTTTTATCTTATTACATAAAAATGAATCGCAAAATGTGCTGGTGAGCGCATAACTCGATAACAGCTGAACCAATTACATAATTCTTTTTTACAATATTCCTACTAGGATGATTTTAAGCAAAAAGAAGTTGTATAAGGGTTTTGGAAGATGACATGTACAGAATGAACGAAGTCTCGTTAGGCCAGCTAGAAGTATATTCTATACAAAATATGTATTAGTCAAGCTGCTATTAATATAATTTAATTACCTAATTTATTATTTCGATTGTTAGTTTTCTCCATTTTTAAACTACACCACTTTAAGCATGATGCATACAAATAACATACCTTTCTATCGGTAGAATAATTATCACATTGGTTCAGTTCAGATAGTCATCAATTCAGATCCGGAGATCTTTTTGTTATATTTATCATCTTATGTCTTGCTTTACACATTATACGGAAAATACATAGTATAGTGCTATAATATATTATTCATAAATAAGAATTTTAAATACTGACTTAACAATTTTTTATAACAGGTTCCTAATACAGAGGGTAGAGCGGGTATGTGCGCTATCGTAGACCCCGATGGAAGTCTAGACTTAGACCAGTTAGCCAAAGACCTGACTAAGGAATTACCGGGTTATGCAAGACCTATGTTTATAAGAGTCATGGCCAGTATGGATATGACAGGTTGGTTAATTTCATTCGTTTTGTTAAATCTAAAGAAATCATAATGTTGCTTGTTACCTCGCCTTTTTGTATGGAAATTTCTTTATATATTTCAACAATCATTATAACAGTTTTTATTGACAGCGACAATTCAAATTTATTCTATTATAATATGTATGATCCTTATAGCAGAAATAAACTGTTACAATACATATTAATATATTGTGTTTTTAGGAACATTCAAAATGAAGAAAACGGATCTACAAAAAGAAGGTTTTGACCCAAGTATAGTGAAAAACGACAAATTGTACTATTTAGATATAAAGCAAACTAAATATCTGCAACTAGGTCCAGAAGAGTACGAGAAAATTTCTAATGGACAAATTAGACTATGATTTACTATCTCATTATATTATATATGTATGTACATACATTTGTGTGATATGACATTAATATAAATACTCTAATCCAATATAAGTGTATGAAGAAAATCATATCATAAATATTTATATACATCTGTATAAAACGGTCCAGTAGGATTTGTTTGTAATTCCAGTGAGCTCACCAAAAATTATATAATTTTTTTTCAACTTCATTCAGCGATTTGTAAACATTAATATGTATAAAGGTTGCCATGTAAAATTATAAATGTATTTACAAATTTTCAAAATACAATGGCAACATTGTAATTGTTATTGATTAAATTTCTCTTATATTATTTTATTTCTAAAGGCCTTGGGAAACACAATTTTAATATTTTGTTTTTATTAATTACATGTTATAATATGTTATGTTTCTAAAAAATATATAATTTTTACAAAAAATTACTACTTATTGTACATATATTGGCTTAAATTAACTATTAGGGCTTATCAAACCAAATAAAACTTAGGTAAAAATGTGCTGAGTATTGGTTGGGACTAGAATGAATTTAGGCTGAGACTAGAACTTGTTCTATTATTTAGATCTGAAAACCATTTTTTGGTGAATTTCCATATGCGTTTTTTAAGCACAGTCCTAATGTATTTCTTTCGCATATGTGTATTTTTATAAGTAGAAGAAGCAATTTCTATTGTTATAATACGCATTTAAAATTCGTTGAAAATATTTTAGTTGACAATCTTTTGTTTACTGTCATACATAATGCCTTTTTGCCAGCTGTTTGTCTAGTCTATAAGAATCTATGTCACTTCTATTGCAATTACTTTTACAAGGAATTGACGTTTTAATTTTTTCTATAAGCAGTTTTAGTTTTGGAAGTCAGACTTCCCAGTTCCTGTTTGTTATTTCTTAGAATCTAGTTTGATTACTCCACACTTTGGAAATAAAACTTTGGTAACAAGGATTGGGAAATGGCAGAAAATATGTTATTTAGCATCCTGAGTCAATCAAAGATCAATTTTATAGTATAGTTATCCTTATAAAGGAACTTTATTTGGTTTTATTACATATCTTTCACGGTGTTGCCATCCTATAGGATCCTCAATGGAAGCAAGCGATTTATTCCGTATATGTGTAAATTTTTTTTCATGTGTAAAACTTGATAAGAATATTCCAATATCCATTCCAGTCTCATAATGTAAGACTGAAGCAGTTCATTTATGTACCTTAAGGTTAAGGGTGTTATTAATGATGTAAGTGAAGTAATAAAATTTATATTTTTAATTATGGTTTTTCATTGCTGTAAAAACCCACGTGTGTGTCGTAAATCACTAGTATTTATTTTTCTTATCAATGTTGCGAGATGAGAATGATCGATAAAGGACTTCAGACAAGCTTTATCAGGTCACACATGACACGCCTAAGAAAGATGTCTCTAAACTCAGAAAATAATCAAAAATACAGTGAAGTAAACAGGTTTTACTTTAACATTGAATGTGACGTAGTCATCATCCGATGTGAATTTTCATCAACAACGCACGTAATTGGTGTTTAAATAAATTAGGTAAATATGGGGTTTAATAGTAATAATGGAATAAATACTTATTTTAAATTATTATCTCCATTATTCTTGCTTAAACAAAAGTTTAACTAAAAAATATTATCCATTTCATTTAGTGATGCAATAATAGCTAGGTAACTCCTGTGCATGTTTCAGCGAGATCAAAATATTACATGCATAGAATTTTTTTTATTGCTTGTGCCTGATCTATACGACGAATTAATTTTAATAAGAAAGTTAGAGACTACTTTGTCCAGATATAGAAGCATTTCAAGCGTACTAACTAATAAGTATAATATAATTTATTCCACGTTATACTACAGACACTCAGAACCAAAATTTACGAAACTTAGTTCTTATTATGTTTAATGTTGGGATAAACTAGCTTAATGATATTTTGATATTATTCAGGTAGCGATACTGTTTGTACATATTAAATGATGTTTTTTTCAAAATTACCCAGTTACCGAGAAAATTGTGGAAACTGATTAACTGAAATGATAATGTATTTAAAAATGAAAACGTTTTAGGTAATCCAGGCGTTGGTTAAGTTAGGTTACATCTACATAATATAAATTAAGATATAAAACCTCTTTAATTATTTCATTAATCCAGAAAAATATTTCGAATAGAGAATTATTCAAAATGGCATCTCGTTACGATTAAGACGCATTGGCGCAATTTTTTAAAGCATTTTTACATTTTTACATGACATAGGTAACGGTTTTTTTGTTGTTGAAGCGGCCCCTTCGGGGATCAGCTGTTCGCGCATGTGCATCTGGCGAAGGGGAAGCTAACCATTGACGCTTTGTGCGGTGTGCGGTCCTTGGCGCATTTCGAAAAAGATTCGCGGCCAGCAGACACGCTCGGCGCGCGCTCTCCGCGGCACTCGCTGTATTGTTTAGAATTTAGATCTCAGTGCAAAGTTTGTTCGTCTAATCGTTTTGCGTCCCACTGGGCTTGTCGCCAGCATGGACGCTCTGCTGGCAGCTCTCGTCGCCCTCATGGCACTAGCTGCCGCGATGGCCGCCGTGTTGAGCACGCTCTCAAAGGCGGCGATTTTTGCAATTCTCGCCGTCGCACCTTGTGTCTATAGATATAGAAAAAGGATTTATGTGATTGTCAAAACATTACCAAGGGATCTCAAGTGAGTACTTTTTGTGTTTACCAATTCTTTTATAAATTTAAGTCAGAAAAAGTTTATACCTGAGACAGAAATTATAATTAGAGTAGTTATTCCTTACGTTTAGTGTCTGTAGTTGTAAACCTACTAGATAAACTGGTTTCGACTTTCAATTTTATTCGGATATTTAAAAATATGCTTCATCTTCCGATATAGAGCATAATTTAATTAGAATATGACGTTTTCTTCACGTAACTAAAGTGTGTAGAGTCAAATCTTTTACGAATTACTGTGTATAATGTACAGTTATAAATATAACCGTACAATTATTTGAGGTTTCCACAACCTACTTGTTTGCAATGTGGTAGGAATTAAAATTAAAAAAAATACCATATATAAACTAAAGCCACTGTTTCGCATAAATATTTATACTTTATAGGTATATTTATTCGATTTTTATAAAACGATTCCTTAATATGTATAATAAAATTATGGGTGGATATAAATAGTTGATAAAACATACTCTTTTAAGTATGTATTTTTTTAGTAGTTGCTAGTGTTAAATTTTCGGTCAAGTTTAGGCACATTTATGATTTTAAAATAAATAATGAGAATAACAATGAGCCACTACGCTGAGAGCTCTTTGTTTGACGCATTATTCTGGTCTCGTATTATTTTATTTTATTACTACAGCTATAAATATTCAACACTAAGCAGAGAACCATTATCATTGTTCTTTAAGCAGTCTTTCATATCAATTAGTAAATTATTTTAAACAAAACTGATACCGGTATTCGTAGTTATTTACAATTGAAAGCTTTTGTTTTTCATCGATACCTATCTAGGTATAATTATAAAACTAATGTTGGTATATCAACTTCACGAGTCTCAATTATTACGATAAAATTAATAAACAGAAGTTTATATTATTTTACTTATATATTTACTTAAATTATAAATGGCTATGTATCAAATAAGCACCTACAAATAAAATACATTAATAGGGTAAATTTAAATTCAATTACACCAGATATTTCCTCATGAAGTATCACAAAAGCTAATTATAAAATATTATTAAAATTGTACATTATTAGTACATAGCTTTCACAGCTTTACGCCACGACAATGAAAATATTGCAGTCTAAAAGTGGGCAATATTCCAGCCTTTGGGAAGCAATCGAAATTGACTTTCTAGGTCAGGGAAACGTTTTCGTTATGGCGTATAGCGCCATATTATGTAATTATTAAAATATGTACTCTAATTACTGCGACAGACGAAACGGATCTATTTAATTACGCACCGCCACATCAGAAAACAGAAAATCTTTATTACATACCATTTATGTATATTCAAGACTTCTTCCTAACGGCTTATAGCTTTCGCCACTAAGTCAATAATTAATAACAGTTAATATTTGGACATGATATGGTAAGGAAAACGTAAGAACAGTTATCTTCTTCTGCTAGAAATTATGTTGAGATGATAACTAATGAGCACTTATTATTAACAAGTGTAGGTAGTTTATAAATTAAAATTATCATTTATCAAACACTAGCTGTTGCCCGCGACTCCGTCCGCGTGGACTTTCATATAAACTTTAACTTCCCCTTTCTCCCCCTTATAACCGTTTTTTTAGTTAAAAAGTAGCCTATGTTTTATCTCAGGCTCTAGACCATCTGTGTACCAAATTTCATTACAATCGGTTCAGTAGTTTTGGCGTGAAAGGGTAACAGACAGACAGACCGACAGAGTTACTTACGCATTTATAATATTAGTATGGACTAGTATGGATTACTCGTAAATTTATATTGGCCGGGTATTAATTAAATTAATCTTTGCTCCTGTGCTCCTACCTATAGACTTACATTTTACATATTATTGTCATTATTTACTTTCCGGTGTAGGGTCGAGCAGGTAAACCGTAAAGGTAGATGAACAAAACAAATAACAAAAAGGGACTGCTCTGTGTCATGAGGTTTACTTGTATTTATAAGGCACGGAATAAATTTCAATTAGGAATTTACAATGAGTAGTGTTTTTATAGAATGTTTGTTATTTAGGTTACATGAAAATTCAAAAACGACATTGCGTGGTAAAATCCAATGTCGTAGTATCGATCTGGGCGACAGTAGGTACCAAAGATCAATTAATGCGATTGGTCAACTTGGATACATTTTAAAATTGAATGTAAATAGGACTGTGTTGCAACGATGTTTATTAATTAACAGATTATATTATTGTCCTTTACACACAATAAAATAAATTAAAATGGCTGATAACTGACTTAACGTAAATTAATGAACTGATACGGTAGTTAAAACTAATTACGTGTGTATTTTCCAAAAATGACAAAGAAAGTTCAAAGATACGACAAAATACATATGTATTTAATAAACTTTCACCTGTTCGACATTTAGGTAAAGACTAAAATATGATTCATGCTGGGTGTATGCATCATATTTTACAAAGCTTAGAAAATAAAAAGGCAACAATGTACTGCATCCTGCAGTGATTTTACGTCCGAAATATCACAGTAGCTATACGAATGTCTTCTTAATAATTATATGACTATTCTGATTCCCATACAGGCTTCGTTGTTTTTATGGTCTAGTAATAATAACATTAGAGGTTCAAGGTCGTTATGGATTAATGTATTACTAAGACTGCGTGGGCTGCAGGTTATCGATTCGGCTAGCCAAAATATTTCCAATACGTTTTTATTTATATAAAATAGCAAATCAATGAGTTGTCTTATTTATTCAGTGTTCGATTATAGTATATTATTCTTAAAATGGGTAAAATAAGTAATAACTTGGTGTGGCTATTTTTAGTTGTATCAAATACTGTATAAGTTAACAAGCATAAAAAAGGACACATACACGAAAGGCCTCTTTAGAGCTCAAGCTCAATTATGTATATACAAGCTGTTGCTTTCATATAAACTTTGACCCCCCCTTCCCCCCTTAAACCCTTTTTTCCACTTAAAAATTAGCCTATGTTCTTACTTCTTTCTCAGGCTCTAGACTATCTGTGTACCAAATTTCATAACAATCGGATTAGCGGTTTGGCAACCTTTGGGGGGTTGATTTAAAAAAAAGTAGCCTATGGCCTCAGGCTCTAGACCATCTGGGTACCAAATTTTGTTCTTATCGGTTCAGTAGTTTAAGCTTTCGCATTTATAATACATATTAGTATGGATAAGTAAAATCCTTGTTGCTGTCTTTTCCTATTGGAAGCAGTGCCTAGTCTCATGATTATTAATTTGTTATGAATACTAACAAAACAGCTTCATATTTCGACTGAAAATTGTTTTCAAACAATATTGATTGCAATTTACTTTCTCATGTGCCTGTGCGTATACCTATAAGTATTTTATCGACCGGGACCTTGCGTTCCCGGCTATTTATGTTATATCAAGGTCTTTATACATACAAACAAAAATGAAAACTATCATGATACACATGGTACATACATTATTTGAACTATATAATTCTAAAGATATGCTCTTATACGCCCTATAGAGAATTTATCTTATGAACTATGATGTAGTGATAAGATAACGGTTAAAAAACATATCCAAGACGTCAACTTCTTTGTTAAAGCAAACAAGTCTTTAGCAAAACCGTGTGTTGGATACGCAAAAAACGTATGTTTTACTTAGACATGCTCAAAACCTGTTTAGCAACATAAGATACACTAAGAGTTGATAGAGCGTTATATTTTAATAAGGTTTCAACGTTGACAATAAGTCCTCATTAGCGCGCGAATTATCCTGTTCATTTAGCGCTGGAGTTGCCGTACAAATAGTTAGTTACATACATGTAATGATGTTGAAGTGTCAGATCTTGTGTTTACGCATCCAGCACAAGCAGCCGAGTTATTTTCGGTGTGAACTTTACTCAACAAAACCGTCACTCAGCAGTCAGTATTTTACCGCTCTGTTACGATACTCGTCTTTTAAAAACCCCGTTACTCATTTCCTATAAGAATCGGACATCTGCCATATAAGCCCATGGCTTGGATACTTATATAACACAATCTTGTAGATATTGATTGCTAGGCGTAAACTATCTTTACTGACCAAGTTTTATTATTATATAAGTAAAACTGTTTGCTACACCTACGTATAATTTTATAAGGCACCTCTCGTTATATTATTAGACATAGGATGCTAGAAACCTTTTTTGCATTGAACTTTGAGCGACAGCAGTTAAAATATTAATTTTTAAAAGTTATTTACAACTTTATAATTACAACAGTTTTATGAAATGAGTGATAATTATAAAATTATTTATTCGATTGGTTATTACCAGCTCATTACGATAATTTATCTTTGAATATAAAGGTAATAACAATTTAACTATAATTGTTTTTTTTCTTGTACCCTTCATTTGTACATTCCCCCTCTTTCCAAATACCAATGCAGCAATATTAATAAGTAATTATTTTTCGTAGGATAATAATTTAATAATCATTATCTTTTATAAATAAATTTAATAGCATATAATAAATTAAATTTAATGTCATTGTTTTTGTCGACAACATATATTCCCAGCAAGTGCAATTTATGTATGCAAATATTTTAATTAATTTTCATATTTTCTTGCATGATTTTGATAGACCGAAACAGCTATAGAGTATAGAGTAGGTATAATATGATAAAAAGCGTGACTAGAAATATATTATTGGTACAAAAGTACGCATGATTCATTTTACGATTTATGTAATTGCACTAACATAATAGCACTATACCAATTACCAAGTATATTTAATACATTGAGTTTTAAAAGTGCAGGTTTCACCCAACAATGGGAAATATAATCTCACCATGAAAAAAGAGATAGAACTCGGTGGAGTCATCGATTTTATATTTATTATAAACGGATAGTTATCGGTTTTGCTGCGCGTTGCAATTTGAACTCTTTTCTTTAAGCACCAGAAGTCTCAATAGAATGACAATAGCGTATCACCAGATCTATAAGCGACACATGTGACATGGTTCACGTGTAAATATTTTACGTGTGAACTAAAATACCTGACTCGTATCTTTTATACATACATGTGTGCTTTAAAATATAGTATAATACAAATTTATTAAGCAATATTGTATCTTAAGTTTAATTTATTGTTTCTTTATGCCTATAAAGGTTAAATTTCTTATATTTTTGAAGGTGTAGCTATTGGTATAAAATCGTACAAAAGTTAATGATTACTTGAGCGTCTGAAGGCAAAAGACAAAACAGGGTATCTTGTTCACTAACAGACATTGCTTAGTAAACGTGGATGTATTTTTATTTAATATACTTGTGTCTAAGCGAGCCTATGCAGTTAGTTAGTTCTAGTAACTCGTACTGCATATATTTATAATTTAACTGAATTAAGAACTTCCTTACAGATTCCTATGGCGGTTCGCACATGTCATGATTCGTACCAAGAGGTGGGCCCGCAACAACACCTCTGTGGTAGAGTTGTTCACGAAAAGGGCAAAGGATCACCCGGATGACCCGTGTTTCTTTGATGTTGGAAATCGCACTTGGACGAATAGAGAGGTATTTTAGAGAATTATTTCACTAGTAGTCTTTAAATAATAACAAGCTTGATGTTATACAGATTGTATAATATGACGTCCCGATAAAAGTCATCTAAATAGCATTGTATCAAAATCTTGGATCTAGATATCTTTTTGAAGCTAGTAAATCTAACATAGATTAATCGATTCTATTCGGTAGTTATCTGCACACGATATTATTGCTTAGATTCAAGCAATGAGCCGCTCTATAATGTTTTTAATGATTTATTCGCAATTGCATGTAGGTGCAGAATGTGAACCCAGGATGTAACACGATAAACGGATATAAAATATCCTGCGATTTAGCTACTTTACTGCATGTTTTAATCTAGGACTTAATGTGATGTAACGACCCTAATGAAGCCGTATAGTCTGACGCGATGTAACGAATATTTGTCGACAGCTGGCTGAGAAGTCGAACCAAGTTGCGAGGGTTATGCAGAAGCACATGGACCTGAAACGCGGGGATGTGGTGTGCATATTCATGCCCAACTGTGCCGAGTACGTGTGCATGTGGCTCGGCATGGCCAAGCTGGGCGTGGTCTCTGCTCTCATTAACAGCAACCTGCGCCATAAGCCTCTACTGCATTGCATCCAAGTGGCCAACGCCAAAGCTATCATATACCACGAGTCTTTAGCTGGAGGTAAAATTGTTACTCTCGCATATCGTGAATATGAACAAAACACCTATTCGGTTTTATAAATTAATTAATAATAATTTGAAAAATTTATGATTGAAAAATTTGAATATTTTCGTAAAAACAAAGTAATAAACATAATATACAACATACATCGTATGATTCGTAGCAAAAAAGGTTGAAGGAAAAGTTAATAACAAAGCTTGGGTTTTGAATATTACTTATCTATCTAATTATAACTGTTTATATTATTCATTTATTATGGACTGCGGAAATTATTCATTTTCATACTTATCTCGACTTTTCCGTAATTATATTTATAATTTATTCGTCGTTGGTATTTACTTTTCTAGCCGAAAATGCTCGTGACAATGTTTATTTTCCCAAGCGAATACACATTTTTCAGCAATATCCGAGATCAAAGAGCAGTTGTCGTCCGACATAAAGGAGTTCCAGCTGTACGGGCAGTGTGGCGCGGGCGCCGTGGACCTCACCCGGGAGATGGAGCAGCAGTCCACCGACATGCCGCCCGTCAGCGACAAGCCGCAGTACAACGACACGCTCTTCTACATCTACACCTCCGGGACCACGGGTATGCCGAAAGCGGCCGTCATGAAGAATTCCAAGTTAGTTAACAATATTAACAACTTAACATTTCTCATACAATAAAGGTTAAATAGCCACCTTTTCAAGATGGTAGAGCAAAGTTATAACATATCGTTAAAGTTGGTAAAAGTAGCTAAAAATGCTTGTTATTTAGGATACATAACAGATTAAACTTTAACAGTGCACGAACAGCTTCAAGGAAACTGGATGATTGCAGTAAAAATATCATCACGCATCAAAGAATAACAACATAATTAACAAACTACTCTTGAACATCTTGTATACTTACATTTATTATTTAGCACCAAGTGCCATACAAGTAGTCGGTTTCCCAACATTACGTGTAAACATAAGCTGCGCGCGTGGCGGCAGGTACCTGCTGATCGCGATGGCGACGTACCACATGCTGGGGCTGCGGCGCGGCGACCGGCTGTACAACCCGCTGCCGCTGTACCACCTGGCGGGCGGGCTGGTGGGCACGGCGGCCGCGCTCGTGGACGGCGTGCCCTCCGTGCTGCGCGCCAAGTTCTCCGCCACCAACTACTGGGCCGACTGCGCCAAGTACGAGTGCACGGTCAGTCGCCCACACCCTCACACTAACACTAACACTCGCCGCCAACTCGTACTGCCTCATCTATACGATAGCTATACTACATAAATGTGTTTGAAAATCCCTATATTTGTGATTTTACTTGTATGTTCATGAAGGCATAGGGTATATGTACTGCTAAATGCTTCTATAAGACATTGTGTTACCATAAAAAAAATTGTCGAAAGTATATTAAAATGACTGCCTGAGCGCCTCAAACGAAAGTGACGTCATAGTTATTTTATGACCACGTAATAGCAACGCGAATTACAGTTTGATTCGAAGTCGTTTCATGTGTCGCTATAATAGAGTTTTGAAAATTTGTAAGTGAATTTACAAATAGACTTTTTTTAAGATTAAATTTGCTCTTTAAAAGTAATAAATTTATGGAAAATTATAGTGGTATGTTTTTGTTTAATTAAAAACATATATATGTATATCGTTATTTTTTAAATTATGTTCATATACCGCATTACTCTCCGTTCACTAGAATTTTAAAATAAGTTTTCAATTACTTTGTTATACCGTTTACTCGTATGTCATAGATATGAGATGCAATTATTGTACATGGCGTGCCAATAATAGGTCTTATTAATGTATAGGTTAATCGTTACTGGATAATAGACGATTGTCACGCAAATTGTTAAAACTGGCGGTTAATTTTTGTGTAAATTGCTCATCAATCAGCTTTGGCCTGAATCGAAAAAATAACCAAATATTGCAACGCAATTCAAATCTAAATGCGTCTTAAGTCCAAATATTTTAACAGATTGTTTTGCAATCAAGTGTTATGTGATCCACTTTAGCGTGTCAGTATTAAAGTATGCTCATAATTTTATGATGTTTAATAGATAATACAATATAGAAGCTCTACCCCAAACACGATGATTTTGACTAGTTTCGACTGTTTTTGAGCAGTTCGCATATAAATAAAATAAAATAAAATAAGATTTTTTTTGTTTCGACGACAATACGATGAATAGATGTTGGATATGTTTTTATTAGAGTAGTTTAAGTTCCATAACTCTGTAATCGATATCAAAATTTTTCGACACCGACAATGATTGCATTCGGAGTAGAGCTCCTGTATTTTATTATCTAAAACGATGCATAGAGCTAACGGATTTAAACGCTAATCGAATTTGGGAGGAACTCAAAACAATAAATTTTACAGTATCCAATACGAATATACAAATATTTCAAAATAACTGGGCTAGAGATGCCTATATGTGAATTGCGTGACAGTATTTAAAACAACCCAAAACTGATTTATTGATGAGCAATTTATTAAGTCGAATTACGGTCAAATAAGATTGGTTAAAAAAGGAGGCCTACTGTCGCATTCTCTCGAGGTCCGAGTCCCTTACTCGAAGTTATGAAGTGATGGTATATTGATGGTACTTGTGGCTGCGATGACATGTGATGGTATATGGGTGGTGTCGGCGGCGCAGGTGGCGCAGTACATCGGCGAGATGTGCCGCTACCTGCTGGCGCAGGCGCCGCGCGCGGCCGACACGCAGCACCGCGTGCGCATCATGGTCGGCAACGGCATGCGCCCCGCCATCTGGCAGCAGATCGTCGACAGGTCAGCTAGAATTACTATTTTTTCGATAATTTGTCGAACATATCTACTTATTATTTATTTATTAATTCCTTATTACGTTTAATAACATTACACAAACACATGCAAAAATAGAAATACAGAAGAATAAAGACTCCACATGAAAATGGCGGCCTTATGTCTGTAAGACGTTTCTTCCAGGCAACAATATATAATATTGTTATAATATGAAAAATTATAATGTCGAACTACCGGTGGAGCAAGTAATTTGCTATCCATGTGTTATGTGATACCTTGCTCGCGCTTTATACTTTTTAATACTACATGTCCTAAAAAATATTTTTTACCCTTCATTATCAAAGTAAATCTTTATTTTATTGAATTAGCATATGTTCAATGTATACAATTTTTTATTATTTAGAAAACGAAGTAATATTATTATCAATCCATCTTAAAAATGTAGGCGTTGTTAGGAATTACTGTAGCTTTTTGTGCCCCATTATTATTAGTAAGACATATATAATTACGCCAACGTCCAGTTCTGCGCATTTTTGTGATTCTTTTATTTAATTCAAGTAATAAGAAGCCCACCAGACAGTTCTAATTCATCGTTTAGCCGAAATTTATAGCCGTTAAGCGCAAGCGAGTGGGCCGAGTAACAACTAACACGGCATAATTATGCTAAGTGCTTTCTATAAATATAAATTCGCAGAAGGGGCCGGTTATTATAATAATATGTATACAGTACATACGTATCAACAAAAGGCCGGCCGTATGATTCGGTATCGACTAGAGAAATCGTGAGACGCTTAACACGATGAACACATTAAGTATCGTGTACTCAACAATGTTTACTGTTCTGTTTACAACAGGTTCAAAGTACCGCAGATAAACGAAATATATGGAGCAACAGAAGGCAACGCAAATATAAGTAAGTGATAATTATTTTCCGTCGGCTGCGCAAATATCATGCGCTTTATCGTCTACAGATAGTGCGAGTGCGAGCACTTAGCATTGTTTCACATTATCCACTCAATGTGACGCGTGCTGATTTTATTGTCTCGAAACCTAATTGTCCTGACCTGCATCATGTAGTAGATGCTTAGTATTTGTGTGACACATACCTACATATTGTGTATATAGGGTTACATTGTATAAACATTTCCTTATTTTCTGACTA
Source organism: Eurema hecabe (assembly GCA_026213755.1). NCBI lineage: Eukaryota > Metazoa > Arthropoda > Insecta > Lepidoptera > Pieridae > Terias > Terias hecabe. The sequence continues at coordinate 6,352,170 of JADANM010006787.1, read as the reverse complement.
ATGATTGGCTTTACGCATCAGTTATCTGGTGTATAACTGTAATTCTATCTACGTTATTTTAATTAGTAACACTCATGATGTGGTAGTTATTTTCCTCTAGAGTCGTATTTAAATTCATAATTCAAAATTTTCATTAAAATAAAAGCATTTCTTAGGCATTTTACTGAAATTATTTTTTAATATCAGACACATAGTATAAGTATTGTAATGCTCAAGGTTCTAAAAAGTCAAGCGTAAATGACTTCCCGAAATAAAAATAAAAATTAATATTGAGATGGCGGTCGGCGGGAAGCGCTCTCCGAATGAGGCCATTGCCACGTCCCGTATCAACTGTTACGCGTCGCCCGACCATATAATTACTGCACTTTATATGCAAGCCGCCTTACAATTCGATATTTTTCTAGTTGAATCATAATTGTGTTTCCTCTACTTAAATTACAAAGAATACGATGACCTGATAAATTATTTCAAACGAAATAGAATATTATACGTTTGATATTATTCTGAAGTAACTTATAGGCTTAGTTTTAATTAAATAAAGAAATAAAATAATTAAAGACTACTATTGAATATTTATTACACCTACCGCAGATTCTATTATATTTCTGCTTCTTGTTTTTCTTTCGGTTGGTATGTAGTATGGAAATGTAAGTTTTTAAGAATACACATTACATTTCAGTAAAATCTTTTTTTTTCGAAACAGTTGGTTTTAGATCAATTTAGGAGGTCCCTTCGAAAAATTAAAAACCATAACCCGATAAAGTTATCATAACCAGTTATAAACATGTACTGTTTTAAAATATAGGGTCTGTCTGTCACTTTCTGCAATCTTAATAGTACATACTCACAATATATTAAGCTAACCCGATCGGTCATCGGCCTTGAATATGTTTCGATCTTTGTATATCTAAAAACGTATATCCTTAAAACGAGTAATGTTTGTTGTACAGTAAACGTGGACAACACGGTGGGAGCAGTGGGATTCATACCTAAGCTGGTGCCGGTGCGGCTGCACCCCATCGCGCTGGTGCGCATCGACGAGCTCGGCAACGTGGTGCGCGGCCCCGACGGATACTGCATCCGCTGCCAGCCCAGTCAGTATCGCCACTAACACCATGCACATGCGCACGACCATTACCATGAACACGACCATTATCATTACCATGAACATGACCATTATCTTTACCATGAACACGACCATTATCATTACCATGAACACGACCATTATCATTACCATGAACACGACCATGACCTTTACCATGAACAAAATTGTGACCTTCACCATGAAAATGAATAACCATAATAGTTTTACCTTATTCAACTATCAACACAATCGTGACGATTATCATTATCATAACCATGAACAGGATTTTGACCGCGACTTGGATATTACACTCTATTATCTGTTGTACTGGTGTGGGTTGTAAACAAAATTAGATGCCCAACATAACATTAACCTATAGAGCTAAATATATAGCTAATAGAACAAAAACTAAATATATAGCTTGTTTTTATTAAGGTATTTGTAAACAATTTCTAATGTGTATAACATTAATATATATCTTTGTTTTTATTTTAATTTCTCATTTACATCGGACACAATATTAAAAAAACAACAAGAATGACATTTGTAATAACTTGTTTTGGTATAAATAATAATGAACTGGTTTGAAATCATTCGACGTGTTTCTCTCATGTCTTCTATTTCGTCTTTGTTAGATTAGATAACATACCACTAGCGATAGTTATGAATAGACTTTTATAACAAGCTACTTGATTCACAAACCCAGACCTATGGTATGCTAATAGTTTTTGTTTGACGTAATTGTTCGCGCCGTGCGCTGAATAACTATGACTGGTCTAAGCAGTAGATTGAATATTTAATACAGAATAAATTACGCATCAGAAGCTCTACTCTAAACGCAATCGTCATCAATATCGAAAAGTGTAATACGAGTAATGGAACTTCAACAAAGAATCGTATTGAAATCATTTCATCGTATTGTTGTCGAAACATTAAAAAAATCGAAGCTCAAAAACTGTGTCGAAACTAGTCGTAATAGATGTCGATTGTGTTCGAAGTAGGGCTGCAGATGTCAAGCGATGTGATTGTCAGATGTTTAATATTCATAGCCGCTAGATTTGCGTTTGTATGCACGAGGAGTAAAACGTAAATAATGAATTGTTTTAGATGAGCCGGGAATGTTTATCGGGCTGATCTCTCAGGGCAACGCTGCGCGGGCGTACCACGGATATGTCGACGAGGTCGGACATTGCTTTATATTTGATAATATTGCGAGTGTAAATGTGTATAGTATGTGTGGAGGTCCAAGGGGGAGGCCTATATTATCATGATAAGGAAAAATAAGTTTAGAAGTATACATAATATGAGTATATAATACAAATTTTATTCTTAAATTTGCTCGTATGTATACAAGACTAATTTTTATTATAACTAGTATTAAAAAGTTTGGGAGTAGGATGGCTGCTTGCAAGGCTTCTTCTACACTATTATAATATGACTTACAATGATGTATTTAATATATACTTATGTTAAGTTACAGAATTGTAAATTTTGTATATTTTAAAAGATGATTTTTTCCCCCTTTTTTGGTAAAAAGTGTGGGACCCGTGCGAGTTTCTTACGCCGGTTCTTCTCGCCGGGTTAGTTCCCGAACCGGTGGTAGGCATCATGTAGACTTTCTGAGGGTGTTTGATTGAAACTTATTCAGAATAAAATTTATTTTCTTTCTTTCTTTCTTTCTTTGAAATATGGACGTCCTTCGGCTAAGACAGAGAGACAGAGAGAGAGAGTTCAGTGCGAATGTTATGTGATTCCGGTTGAGTATAATGAATTAAAAATGTATACTAACATTTATTTGAAGAATAATGAAGTGATGAATGAGTGAACTAGCGAAAGGAAATGGTAATTTTAGTTTTGAGAATAGGAATTTAGGTCGGCAGTTATTTCGCGCCTTTAAAAACTATAACGGTACGAGGTACCGAAGAATAATTTTTGATAAAATAATTTATAAGATTATTTCACGATAGATAGATGGCGCTGCATAATAAGCGTCTCGACTAATATAAATTTTTTAAGTATAATTGTTGTACTTTTTATTAGAGTGCCGTAGTATGCTGATCTAGTTTATCTGTTATCTGATCGATACGTGTATAAATGCGAACAGAGCGCCAGCAAGAAGAAGGTGGAGCGCGACGTGTTCCGCAAGGGCGACGCGGCGTTCGTGAGCGGCGACATCCTGGTGGCGGACGAGCTGGGCTACCTGTACTTCCGCGACCGCACGGGCGACACGTACAAGTGGAAGGGCGAGAACGTCGCCACGGCCGAGGTGGAGGACGCGCTCGCCGCCGCGCTCGAGCGCCGCGACGCCGTCGTCTACGGCGTCTCGGTCAGTCTATACCCCTACAGTCTATAGTCTATACCCTAGAGCTGATCACAAACTATTGTGATGCTTAGGTGGTAGTGATATTTGAAAATATTTACTTTTTTTAAAGTAAAATAGATCTGTTCAAAAAATTTGATAAATTGTATCTGTAGCGACCGCTACTTATGCACCGAGTTCTGAATCGCGCTCGTGATATTTATTCGAGACATAGTAGCATATATACAACTTGTCGCCAGTCGAGAATTCCGGCCTCTGTTCAGGTTGCATCCCCCCCTTCCTTCTCACACGTAATGCATCGCCTAGTTGTAATGAGGTGGCGTGTGTCGCAGATCCCGGCGACGGAGGGGCGCGCGGGCATGGCGGCGGTGGCGGACCCGGCGCGCTCGCTGAGCCTGCCCGCGCTGGCCGCGCACCTCGACCACTCGCTGCCCTCCTACGCGCGCCCGCTCTTCCTGCGCATCGCCGACGACATCGAGATCACTAGTGCGTCACCCGCTACTACACACGAACACACACACACGCGCACACACACACACACACACACATTGAAACATATTTTTATATTCTGAGTCTGATATCATAAATCGTTTAATGTTGCCTTTTAATCGCGTTCTAATATTTTAATATTGCACGTAAAAAAATTATTTTTAATAACAACCTAAAAGGGTTTATATAACACTTTTATATACACATATTAAATATGTACTCTACATTAAGTTAACACCTATTTTTTTATTTATGTAATAGTAATAATATATTTTTTGCATTCCAGGTACATTCAAATTGAAGAAAATCCAATACCAAAAGGAGGGCTTCGACCCGGACGTTATCAAGGACCCGCTGTACTTCCGCATGGGCGCCGGGTTCGTGCCCGTCACCACGCAGCTGTTCAACGACATCTGCAGCGGCAAGATCAAGCTGTAGGCGCCCGCCCCGGCCCCGCAGCCCCCGCACGCCCCGCCCTCCCCGCCAGCTCCCGTCGCTCGGATCCCTTCGGAGCCGCTCGGCTAACTTCGGCATGCAATGTGGATGATAATGAAAGGGGAAGGAAGGGGGTGAATTTAAGTGGATTTTGTTTAATGTGATTGCGGGGGACTCTAAACTCTCATGTTTATATATGTTAATTTAAGTAACCAATGTTAGAGAGAGATTGGATAAAGTTACAAAATTTTGTCAAAAATGACAAAAATTATATGCGTCACGGTGTCCCTTCGTCATGAGAGTATGTCCAGTGTCCACATTGCGTGCCGGCGTCCGTCTGCGGAGTGGCTGACGACTGTCTCTGAGCTTAGTTTAAATTATAATATAAAAACATTGAAATTCTTGCATTTTCAATTGACCCCGAGGGATATAAAACTTAGGTACTCTAGTAAATCTAACGTTAATCTTAATTACATCCAAATGTATGTTAATGTCAAAACATGATGTTAGTCATTACAATGTGAGATGTAGCTTGGCTTGGTGTTAATGTCACGGTCGAGGACCCTAACAGCAACAGAATGATATGGGTTCGTTTGTTTGCTAGGCGATTTTATTAAAATTTTGTTTCAATAATTCAACAAATCATCTGTTATGTACAAATGTTTAATAAATTTTTCTTTTGCGTAGTGGTCCTAACATTAAAGTTGACCTCGAGTGCATATCGGGTTTCGTAGGTAGAATAAATAAATGGACTGGTGTTTTAATTTAAACGATTCTTGCAATGTATGTAGGAAGCTAGGTAATTAATAGTAGAATGTGATAAAAAGCAGGACAACGGTATACACGACAATAAAGGGTTTCTATAACCTGTATACATTATAATATACAGCATCTGAATTAATCTAACGCTCATAGGTTTCAATTTCTGTCTCACAGTGTAGCGTAGAGGAACTCAATGGCTATTTTATTCGTATGCAAAGACATTAGAAGTGAATGTTTTATTTTTGAATAATTATCTAATTAATAAGCACCTTTGTAGGAAAACATCATAGCTGACATTCCGATTCTAGTCGTATATTTCTTAGTGTTCCTAAATGATATTTCGTGTCTGCGTTGTAATAATTATCTGTATATCTTCAAGGTGTTGCAGTCAATATACAATCGTGAAGAAAAATCTGTGCCTTGTCACAAGGATTGTTATTACAATTATATACCAACTGCTCTTAAAATTATTGTAAAATTGTAAATATAAACTTTCAAATACGAAGTGTTTTATTAAACAATATTCTACGCCCATCATTACCCAAGATTAATAAATATGCCACCGTTCTTACATAAAAATATTTTGTCTAAAAACACTAGAAAAAAATCTATATAGCAAAAAATACAAATTTGTCTAGTCACAATGTTTTAGCCGTTAAAATTCTGACGATCGGTTAGTCAGTCGAGTGACAAAATGAAGATAAAAAATGGCCACGGGGGCCAGTATGCATATTTAAAATAAAAATATTTAACTGAATGTGTCTGATAAGACAAAAATCTATTTATGGATAATTGGGTGTTGAAATAAAACGTCATTTAAACTTTAATTTATTTATTGAAACAAACATCAAAATCATAGAAATATATTATCATCTATTCTGATATAAAACAAAAATATATTTTTCAAAATACATTAGAATTCTTTTTACAACGCTGGGTGCTTATTTAATTTAACAAAAATGTTTATATATTTTTACAATAATATTCGAAATTAATGTACTTGAAATGCAAAGAGCGTTTACAAAGAATAAAAAATAAATAAATATGTTCAAGCAAACTGCGACTAGATTATAACTACTGTACGAATTTAGACAGATCTTGAACCTACATTTTAAATATAAACGTCTTTCCTTTATATAATTTAGCTTAATAACATTTATAATAATATAAAGGTGTACTCATGCTTTCCATATAAAGCAAGTTCTACACAGTGTTCATATAAGTACCGATTATCAAAAGTGATATTTTATTAAGTATTTTTTCAATCAGAATATTCATATTTAAGGGCAGTGTTAACAATCGCTAGTAGGTACTTACTTTTCTTAAAAAAGTATTGAGAATAAAATATAAGAAATAAATAACGGATAAACACTGAATGAATTGACGCAAACAATAAATCTTTTTCTTTTAATTTTAAATATGTACATATTGGATAAATAGTTGATCAAGAAATTAATAATACACATTTTTAAATTTAATTAAAATTTAGCAATTATCATAAAATTTACTGACTAGCAACTAATAAGGCATCATTATAAAGAATATTTTGAAGAAGAAAAATCCTATATCACGAAACCTATAGTTTGGCTGATTCTTTTATATGTTAGCATTCGCGAGGCTGCCAACCTTGTAGATATTTTTTATTAACAAAATAATACAATTTTTACTAAAATATATACAAGAAAGTTCAATGCAAATTATATTATAAATAAAATATCACAACTGTAATGATAATACTGTTATTCCAATCACAAGTAATCAGAAGCTTAACTTTATTGCGTTTAAACAAATATTGTTTTTATTTACGACTAGTAAGCATTTCTTATATCATACGTATTCCTTTGATAAGCTTATTTTTACATATAAGTGGCTGTGATCCACACAATTGGTTGACCTTATTGTGTTACAAACGGGGTATTTATATTTCATACATTTCACGCATGTGGTTAACGTCATAATATTGATATTTCTACACGTGCAATTTTAAATCTGAGTTGCCTATGCAAATTATAGCTCTATATTCAAAATTACAATATATTTACATATAAGGATTGTTCTTGTCGTTATTAAATAAATAATAACTAGTAATTCACAGTTGCCTTACCTTAAATCGTAAGTCAAACAGACGAATCAAGCACGTGCTTGTAGAGGTTGATAGCAATATAGAGACGTTAATATGTGATAAAAAAAACAACGTTAAGACAACAAAGTTAGTGGCGCAGACATTTATAACATAGGCGGCAAACGGGCAGGTGAGGCGCCCGAAGAAGTGGTCATCGCTGCACATAAGCACTCTTGGAACTTGACAGCTCTGGATTGCATTATGTATAAAGTTCGCAGCAGCGCGGCCAGCGCGCGCGTCAGCTGGCGCGCCTCCAGCTCGCGCGAGCACCGCTCAGGTGTGCAGCGCGGGCAGCCAGGCGGCGAGGCCGGAGCGCGCGGGCAGCGCGGCGCGCAGCAGCGCCTCCTCGTGCGCGCTCAGCCGCAGCAGCGCGGCCCGCACGGCGCGCGAGCTGCGCGCCTCCAGCTCGCGCGCCGTCAGGAACCGCAGTACCACGTGCTTCAGATACCTGCGCGACACATTCGTTATGTTGTATTAACTGAACTTTCGAAAATTTGCTAATTCATTTGTACACGTATTTTGGTAATGTATAAGTACATTTAATACAATATAATTAAATTTCTTCGCGTACCGTCTGCTAATATCTTGTTCCTCAGCAGAGGTGAGATCAGATTTACTGCTCTGTAACTCACGCTGTAAGGTTTTCTTCATGTCTGATATTCTATTGTCTAG
>JADANM010006787.1:6331152-6342153 GCA_026213755.1 Eurema hecabe | reverse complement strand
GTCATTTATCTTGTTATCTTTTTAAAGGACTTCGAAAATAGATGTTTCTCAGTTTGACCCTATACCGCTTTTTTATATAATCTTTGATTTTTTAAATTTATTTCTTGACCTTGGCTTCAAAGTCCTTCAGTCGCAGTTTTAAAATTAGTCTTGGATAATGTATGTGGTTTATCATGTTAAAAAAAAAACAAGATATATAAGAAAACAAAACAAAAAGCATTCGAATAATTTAAAGCTTAAAAAAAAAAAATGTATGTGATGTTACCATCGTCGTGCATGTGGTGGTGCGGGTGGTGGGGCGGCAGCGCGGCGCGCGTCACGAGCAGCTCGTCGGCGAGGTCGCGCGCGCGCGCGTCGGCCGCGCCCAGCGCCGCCCCCAGCTCCGCGCGCTCGCGGGCCCACTCGCGACGCGACTGCTCTAACTCCTCCTATAATACATCATTTTATATAAATATATATTTATGTAATTTTTTATTTGATTATTCAAAACGACTGGACCTATTGGAAATTGATTATGACTATTATAAAGCGACATCTTACCCCAGTGAGTCCATTTAATATGACACTAAAGCACTTCACACTTGCCAAGAGGCACACAGGGGAAGAATGACAGCGCTACCACAGATTTAATGTATAAAATTTTAAATATGCAATATTTCTAATCTAAATAATAATCTAATCCTGAATAAATGTCTTGAAATGAAATGAAATCACTTCACACACTCAGGGAAATAGAATTAGTCTAAAATTATACAGATTAATAAAGTCATAATCTGCCAGCATTAATTTAATACTATATTTTATTTGAAAATTTTTTCTTTCAATTAATTGCCAATTCTATAAACAGGTTCTAACAGTTTGGATTTTTTTTGTGGCCGCATTATGCTAATGGTTCCATTTCAACACACTTATTAATATTTCATTAGTGTTACATATTACAGATAAACATCCTGAACAGTTAAGTCTATAATCTAGGAAGTATTAACAATATTAATTAAATGAGCTACATGAATGTATAATTTTTAATGAGTACATTCTCTGTTTACATAACTAATTTAAGTATCAAACATATCTTACAGTCAGAATATCCAGTCGGTCCTGTGCATTTTCTGAAGCTGCTAATCTATTTTTTAGCTCATTTACTTGTTTCTGTGCTAAGTCTCGCTCCACTATAGCTTTAGCTGCTTCAGCTTGAGCTGTTCGAGCTACTGTCTGAGCTGCCACAGCTTCTTCACCTGAATTAATTTACCAAACGTTTGATATACATACTGTTAAGTTTTACAAATCCTTTCTTAATAATGTAAAACACTTTGTTTAATAAAGTTGCTATATGTCCAAAAGTGTTACTCGTTAATTTGTTGTTTAAATTTGATTTTTGAATTGGAAAGTGCACTTAATTCCTATAGTTTGAATTACTACAGAGGGTTGTTTGTTGTTTTAAGAAACATAATTCAAATTAGTAAGATCTTAACATTCAGTAATCCTCTATCGATTTCAACATTAAAAAGCAATTAATAGTCAATTATTTCTTTTACAAGATTTCCACAGAAACTGGTAAAGGTTAAGAGAAATATATAATAAGAGGAAAAATTTATGTTGCATGATCTTATTATAGTTCATGATAATATGACAACAAAAATCTTATAGATACTTATTTTACCTTGAACTGCCGCAAGGGAAAGCTTTAATTCCTCAATTCTCTGTTCCCAGTAAATATCTCTGTCACGTAACTTCTCTTCCAATTGAGAGGCATACTGCTGTTGTAGAGCTGCCTGATCTACGTGACCACCAGTGCGGTCTGATAGATATGTTTGCATTTGTGGTGATATTGACTGTGGTTAAAAATTTATAACTTAATTAAAAAAATATGTTATATCAGTATTATGTATAGTAATGTTGTTTTGGTAAAAAAATGTGTTTTTTATATTATATAGAACTTATTAGTACAAATGCTTACATCAGAAGTTGTATCTCCCTGGCCCCCAGAGCTGGAGGGACTAGTTGTTGACTGTAATAAAAACAATATGAACTTTGTTTGCTTTTTATTATATAGCAACATATTTAAAGTTTCCTTATAAAATAGTGTTAATGGATATTTATACAATTACTTATGCACTTACCGATTCATCTCGCAATGTTATTCTGCCTAAAAAGGCTCCGCTGCGCCAACTACTTGTCAGTTTACTGATATCGCTTCCAGTTTCATCTTTAATTTTACTTTTTAAGCTTGCAAACATTGTTGGTAGCGATCTTTGACCGCTGAAAAATGTTACTATTACAAATGGCGTTACGGTTATTCTACAGTTTTTGCGATAGAAGATAATTAGGAACTTACACTGATCCAAACACTACAAATCGAAACCTTAATAATGAATAAAAACCCGAATTGACAAAATCATTCTACCTATTATTATTTATACGTTCTTAGTTATATTACTTATTGTAATGAGCAGATAGATAGATAACGAAGTTAACTGTACAGGTATTCCTATAAGAATCGAAAAATAATGCAATGTAAAACGAGATTGTAAGCACTCACAACTATACAAAAAATAGTACAACAGACCACTGACAAGTGACAAGTGACAACACAATATGAATATTTCTACTTTGACATATGGTTGACAGACAGCTGACTCAATAAAGTTGTCAAAACCAAAGTTTTTTTTTTAATTTAATGACCTGGTAACAGACCCCTAGGTCATCCAAAAAGTTAATTTTTGATACAGTTACAGATTGTTAATTAGGTACTCAGAAAATTTTCTTGTTATTACTAATGTAATGAATGTGTTTACAGATAAATATTACATATTTATAAATACTATACCTAGCCAACATACGAATTTAGTTAGTGGTTACACTTTTGCCAGTAATCCAAGATTTTTGATAAAATTTAATTACCATTTTCATACTAAATATCCGGCTAGGTCTGTAATCTAAATATTTAGTTTATAAATCAGTAGAAGTTCACAAAACAATATGAAAGAAACAAATTTTTTTCAAAAAAAAAAAATTCAAGAGATTTGGATTCAAATAATTAAATACTTTTTATAATGCATTATAGTTTATGAAAGGAGGTAGAGGTGTGTAAAGCATTTTATGTATTTCACAAAAAGCGAGACATTCAAGGCGAAACGTAAAAACGTAAAAAAATGAGTTCAAGGTCTTTAGACTGTCGTTAAAACATACAGATCTAGTTAGTATCTTTTGTTTGGTATTCCAGTGATAGTAGAATCATTCTTTATACCATAGGCCTTGAGCAAGTCTTTATATAATGCGTATTATGTTTACTTCCAAACTTAAAGTACATCCTAAGTATGGCATAAAACAGTAGATACTTGCAATGTGTAGTTCTTGTCTGTTGAATTTAACATTGAGTAAAAGCCATAAGTCAGTTTCTAAAATAGACCGATTCCTCTAACCCCGGGATAGTGGCGTGACATATAATAGCCCATAATTATTCTTTTGAATGTGTCAAGATGTGTTTGTGGAGGAACAGTCTATCTCTAATGATCTCTTAACTTCTGCTTGTAAAAGTTTAATGTAGTTTCTTTCTATTAAATATTTCACTTGGATTTGCAGTACTTAACATTTATGAAAATGTGGAGGAAAAGGAAAAATAAAATGACCAAATCACATATTCAGTTGTTTATTATCTATACTGTACTCAAAATCGATCCGAAGATCACATCACATAGTAATTTCATAAATAATATTACAATGTCATGTACTTTCTGTGATTGCTCATGAATAAAAAAATGTTCACAATATTATATCAATACTTTGTTCACTGGACCGGTTTACTTTTAGTAGACAGTACCTACTACACAATAACATACCATTAGGTATTAAGAACTTACAGTGTACTTCAATGAGAGATATAATCATAATAATAAAATCAATTATTGTGTTGCAGTTCATTTTTTTGTCAATATATTTACAGTTTTACATTTTTTTTGTGATTTACAAATAAATTCTTGAATATTTAATTAGGTCTCCATTATTCCATTTGGATTTACAATAACAGTACTTTATAGTTAAAAATATCACAAAAATGAAATATATTATGTGTAAGACACACGCAACATTAAAAATACAACAAAAAGAAAAATATAAAATCCACTAGAAACCTTGGGCCAGAAGAGTCCCTTCTAAACAGGAAGGATACTTTCGATGTTCTATCTTTATAACGGCAATTTGATACCATTATATTTATTATCACACTAATTAATTATAAAATTAATCGATTGTCTTACAATAAATGCGTCAGATCATAAAATTTTGATTATAAAATTATAGGCAACAAATAATCCAAGAAATGATAAATTTCAACAAAAGATATAAAATAAAGGATGACAACTCGTGTTACAGAGTCATATTGCCGTATTGATAAAAGCGAAACGTCACGCCAGCCTCCAGACACCAGACTGCAGACACCAGACACCAGACACCACCAGCTCGAAACTTAACAATCAATACAAAACAAACGCAACCTCCTAACGAGTTTAACTCCGATTTCGCTATTCACCTTTTATCGATATGGCATTCCACTTACGATATACGACAATAAATATAACGCACTTACACATTAATCACTTCTTTAATTCCGACGCTAGGAATTATTCATTTTATAATATATACCTAAAAATATAATCACGGCACAAGTATCCCTCCGACTAAATTACTAACGTAGTGTCACTTTATCAGGATTTAGAATCAAATATGTATTATGTATCTTAAATATTTCATTATTAATATATCATTATCAAAATATCCACTAAATGGGAGGAATAAATCAAATTATTAATATTTTATTCTAACATTATACGCATGACTGATCAACAAAAGGATATGGACTAGGAATAATAGTAGGCGTGGAGCCTCCGAGGCCTCCGTGGGCACGAGAGCGCTAGGGCGCGTGGGCGCGGGGCCCGAGGGCACGGGGCACTGGGGCCCGGGGCGCAGGGCCCGGGGCACTGGGCGCGGGGCCCGGCCCGCCCGCGGCCTCCGTCGTCACCTCCGTGCGTACCGCGAGATTGCGAGTCTAACTTAATACTGTTGCTGCTTGCTGCGAGTCGCTTACGCCGGTCACTATTTGTGCAATCGATCGGTAAAACAATGATTATCTAGCAAAATCTATCTGGAATAAAAGCCGACGTTCTATCCTAGAATGTAAATAATTAGCTTGGAAGAATGCCTTCGTTTTATAATATTGTCCGACAACGTTGATTGTTCATGTTGAATATTCGTTTGCTATCATCCACTCTAGGAGTGCGGTGAGCTATGCTAGGGGAGTGGGGGGAGTGGGGAGAGTGGGGAGAGAGGGGCGAAGTGGGCCGCGCTCGACCGAACGTGGGTTGTGCTCCGGCGTCAAAAGTTTCCGTGCCGAAGGAGAGAAGCGGCTACGCTATTGGTGTTTCATTATCGATTCGCTTAATCTAAACTAGTGTAAAACTTGTCATCTATAAACATAATTTCATAAATTATAACATACGTAAAAAAGTAACATAATTCTCACAAAAAATGCTCACAGAAGTGGGTTCTCGCAACTTTTGACACCGGCCTCGGCCGTAGCCAGAAAGCTGCGCCAACGTTACTTATGTACAACAACTCGCGCGGCGCCCGCGGGCGGCCGCGCCGATCGATTCAGGAACTCATATCGTATCTTAAAAAAATAATATATAATAGTAATAAAACATTTGAAACCTCACTAACTACTATTCGACGACGTCGGTACGATCTCGACAAAATTATTCATACGGCTCCTGCGTTTCGAAAACTATTCATATCACAATCGCATGACCGTGCCTGAGAATCATATCCCGCTACTTATGTACACACTCTTTCCCGAAGACTAGCACCGGGCCGGGGCCGAAGCCGGGCCGGATCCGGAGCTATAGCCGGAGCCGGAGCCGCGGCCGGGGCCAGGGCCGCCGCTACTAACTAACCGATATTCACTAAGATATCACCACCTCCGCTGCGGCACGACTCGACCGCCTTTCTCGAGTGTGTCAGAGGCGCGATCGATATGGATAACGGGGCGCGGGCGACTTGAGATGGGGTGGAATGGGGGGCGAGGGAAAAGAACGAAGGTCGACAAGGGTGGGGGGTAGGGGTGGCGGGCGGCGGGGCTGGTTAAGGAGGTCGCAAGGCCGGCGGCAGCTGTACGGGGATGTGGTAGTAGCGACAGGCGGCGCGCCGGCACGTGCCGGCCGCGGCGTCGCGGCACACTACCACTCGACACCCCACCACCTGTAGCCCGCACCCTGCAACGTCAACATAACACACATTACTATTTCGTACACCCACTTTACAACACATTTGAATCAACTAAGTCGTTTTTTATAATATTTTAACAGAAGTTATGTAGCTGCCAGCTCTAACTAAGGTTTTTTAAGGGTCAAAAAATACCACAACAAGTATCTATTTTTGTCTCAATACTATAATTATGAATATTTTAATAAGTTAAACAGGTCTAAATTTTCGTTTTGGCTCTACCAATCTAGGATAAACATGCGATCACCTAAAAGGATCTCTAAGCGACTAATGTCACTAAACTAGAAATACGAAATTACTACCACCATAATATAATATATGGCTATATTTTTCTATGAAATTTTTAACTACATTTGTACATTTGTGCGTTTAAAGGTGGATATTGCTGTTTAGTTCGTCTCATACAGTTAACATAACACTAAACCGTTAGTTACATGGAATAAAACATGCAATAACTACCGCTTTAAACGCTTTCATAATAAAAGTAACTACACTCAAGATTATATCAATGAAATAATGACTATAAGCACAGACATGTAACTTCTGAAAACACGTAATAAAGTATTAAGTATTAAACCATGCATGATGAGGGATATAGAAGGATTTCTGGATATTTTTCATTTCAAAATTTTAGTATTACAGTAGTTCAATATCGATAACAACGAGTTATGAGGAACGCCTACCTTCACGAATATGAACAAATCTGCAGGTAGGTCTGTTGCATCCTTGTCGATTAAAATCTTGGCACACCGGGAGGGTGTCCAGTAACTGCAAATATAACATTCATTTATAAGAATATGTTATTATGCTTTAACATTCGGTACATTACTTGCCACAATCTCGCATTTTCGTTTGATACGAGAACCGTTCTATTGTATGTCTGAAGTTTAAAACAAATTTAAGACTCATCGCTATATATAGGAAACTGTTGCTATTTATTTTCTACTCTTATGCTCTCTATACAATTCCTTTTATTGTATTTCTTGGTTTTAAATTATATAGTAGTAATTAAATTTATGGTATAAAGTAGTACGTCTCTTAATAATGAGGTAGTAGCTTCGTTTAATTGTAAAATTGGCTTCGTTAAAATCTTTTTCAACTATTTCATACAATTTGTTGGATTGTGGCAATCCTGTACGAATGTTCATTCAAACGATATCGAATTCATAAGCAGTCACATCCTGACTTTGAGATTAGAAGAAAA
The DNA here is from genome assembly GCA_026213755.1 of Eurema hecabe. NCBI lineage: Eukaryota > Metazoa > Arthropoda > Insecta > Lepidoptera > Pieridae > Terias > Terias hecabe. Next base: position 6,334,673 of record JADANM010006787.1, on the reverse strand, counting down.
AAAATCCAGTTATAGGAATTTAGCTTTTTAGTATGAACGTTTGTATTGCGTGGATATGACGGCTTGTGAATGTCGGCAATGTTAATGTGTTAATGCTAACTCTATGTATATCATCACTTATTATGGACATTCATACATCTGACACTGACTTATCTTCATTGCACAGCCGTCTGAAAATAAACGCTCAAACAGTTGTTGTAATATCAAAGAGCATGAGCCTCTCGCTACCGGCTACGGGGGTCATTGAACGTTTATCGAGATTTTATTAACTAATGCGTGTGTAGTTTCTCATTCGCCACATTCAAGTTATGGTACAAGAAAAATAATATACACGGAAGAAAATTGCTCCAAATTAAATATCATTGCTGCTTTAATATTACAATAACTTTACAAGATTCGATGCACAATATGATTGTACCTTCCAAGCATTCTTTCCTATGGCGCGCTGACAGTGTGTCACTTTTATATTGTAAAATCTGTCAATAAAAATTTACACAGAACTAATAAAGAGGAATCGTATCGCTAGATCGGTTATTCGTGAATGAGGTCCGTAACCGTCGGAGTAGTGTTAAAGTATGCTGCACTATGCACATAGGAGGAATGAATATATAATATCTAAATGGCATGCAGAACGCTTGAAATATAATCATTATTGCGCAGCCAATCTTTTTTTAAGCGTGACTATATTTTACAAAAAGCTAAAGCATGATGCTAGACAACTTTTACCAGGGCGAGGGCGAGGGCGAGGGCGACTAGAGGTTCTGTAGCGTCCAAGTGTACCCATAAAACCAACTGTTGCTAAGCTAAGAGGCGGTGTAGCGGGGCGCCGCCCGCCCGCGGGGCTCATGCTGAACGGTTCGGGGGTGGCATGGTTAAATGTAAATAGACAAATTAAACTTATACCTTTAGCTTACATGACAGTCTGGACGTGACATGTTAGTGGTAGTACAAACTGCAACATAATGACCATTAGAGTGCGGTTACTGTACGACAAACAAAAGAAAACCGAGTAGATTAATTACGGCTACGGTGAGTACTTCAAGTAAGCATCGGAGAGGCTTCAAAAGTCGTAAGCGAGGAACTGAAGCCGCAATGGCGAAGCACTTAAAGCATTATTCGAGAAAATTCGAAGTGGATAATAAGCCGACTCACAAAAGAAAATTCAGTAATGAGATCTCGGCAGGCAGTCTAAGAATTTTGGCCGAATGTCATAAAGTAATTGGATACATCACTTCGATTTTTCTTTTCCACCACTGTCATTTCAACTACCAACTACGCAACAATAGTTTTTTATAAAGCATTAAAATTTAAGAGTGTAAAATTGAAAGACCCCCTTTAAGTGGTTGATAGTTGATCCTGGCAATAGGTAGGACTTATGATAACGAGTTGACTTAATTATATGTTTTAACTTTATGTTTTATTACTTATATATTGTCCATTGAAAAATTTTGTAAAATTCAACTCATTATCATTACACTTTTATAGGCTTCGTTATTTTTTAAATTAAGAGGCTCTTTACTGAAATAATATTTCAAAGATAAAATTGGACTGTTCTCCATTACATTTAAATTTATTTAATTTGTTTGTAATTATTTCAGTAAAGTACTACAAAAGGATATCACTTATACTGAGGGTATTAAAGTAAGCTGATCATATCTTACCGGGTGTAAGCAAGGCAAATACTGTAGAGTGACTTCTTCCACATTTGAAAGCAAAATGTTTCACTATACAAAACTAAAATCATCAACAAATTGTAGCATCAACTGTTCATACAATGTTTAATACAATTACAGCAAATGACTAAGATGGTTGAGATGATGATGATTTGAAATTTTAATACAAATGGTCTGCCTGATAAGCGACGCTATCAGATACGTCTTACTTTATACAGACTTTTAGAGGCACAACTTTTATGAGGTTTCAAGCATTTGAGTTAATTAAATTTGATATGAGATTTCAAACCGTAAATATTGTTGCATAAAGTAGGTTACAGAAAAAACTTCACGGAGGCGGGTAAGCAGAAGAACGCGTAAATTACTGTTTTAGTATGCATAGATAAACATATAATAGTGAAGCTTCACACACAAACAGATTGCATACCACCAGAGACTACCGCAGCTCGCTCGCCTCCTTGATAGTTCGAGTTTATAATTGTTTCTCACCCAGTCATCCCAAATTTGAAAAATTGTCAGTTCGGCAGTGTTCAGCACAAACGCTCCAAGCGCACCTGGGCCCGGTTAGCAATCGAGTCGTGAAAACAGTGATCGCGCAAATCGCTTCTTAGCCACTTAATTCTACATAAATCTTCCAAAGCGCAACTAAAATGCTCTACAGAAGCGTGTGATGAGGCAAGCTTCGCTCCAAACAATTATAGCGAAGAAATGTTATCGCATTCGGTTATGACTATTTTTTTTATAACGAAACTGGCAAGTTGGCTGAAAAGTTTTAATAAGCTTGTTGGGCGTGTACAGGAGGCGATACTTTCTGTTAACGGCGATAGCGCAGCGGTTAGAGTAAAATTGAAGGAGGTCGGTTCGGTCGAGTTATTAGCGCTACGGAAACGACTGCAATGTCAGAGTGGTGCGAGTGTCATGCTGGCGGCTGTGGGGCGTGGGCGTGGGCGTGGGCGTGTGGGCGGGGCGGGCGAACGCAGAGTGCGGCACGCGTTACCTGTCCGCGCTCGTCGGTGTACTCCACGTACGGGGCATTCGGCGGCGCACAGCCTGCCCGTATCCAACACAATTAAGCGACAAAACATTTGTAATGCGGACGACAGCCGAAGCGGTCATTCGGAAGGCATGTAACAGAAAGCGTTAAAAATAAATAGAAAGAAAGTGCGACTCAAAGAAAAAGCGGAGCGGCGCGCGTCTACCGCGCCACTGCGTGATGGCGACACTACACGCTGCACTCAGAGCACACACGAGGAGCACTAAAATAATGAGGAAAATATACCTGATGAGCCAAACGTATAAGGGTGGGTTCTATCCATGCGAAAATTAGAAGGCGGCTGTGTTAGGTGCGGGCCTTCTGCTGCAAGCCGGTAACCACTAGGTCGACACAATGACCAAAGCGCACCCGTGCGGATTCCTCCGAGATAAAGCGTGTACGTAGCGGGATATACGGGATCGACGGACCAAGCGCTCAACTCTGAGTACGACGATACTCACGATTAACGACGATCGACAAAAGGTAATAAAAAACGTACAGTCATGCATTCAAGCGTTATTATTACCGGGATCGTAGTTACGAGAAATATACACGCATAAGATAATAACGGTAAGTGAGTAGATACACAATAGAATATAATAGCGTAAAAACTACAGAGACATCCGCGAAACGGAGACCGTTCGCTTCGTCCTTACAATTATACAATACAAATGTGACAACACGCCTAGCGCTAACGCCCCGACAGGCCGGGGCCACTCCGCACACGTATGAGTCTCTAAGCGGAGACCCCGCGCTCCGCGCCCCGCCGGCCGCGACCGCTTATGTCGTCTTCATCTTTTTGTACGGGTTGACCG
>JADANM010006787.1:6284507-6331052 GCA_026213755.1 Eurema hecabe | reverse complement strand
GGGGGCTGCGGCTGCGGCGCGGTCTGCGGGGCGGGCGCGGCGGACGTCGCGGCCGACACCGCCACCGCGGCCGGCGGGGCGGACGACGCGGGCGCGGGGTACTCACATGACACGGGCACGAATGGCTGTTGCAGTTGCATCAGTTGCTGATAAGTCGTTGCAGGCTGGTAGACCGGCATGCCGGCTTTATCCGCAGCTGGTCGCTTATAGGGCACCACGCCGGGAAACGCCTGAAATAAGATAGATGAACAGATTAGAGAAAATTCAAATTTGAAAGGGCTCTGGCCACGGTTTATGAAACTGTATTGTAACGAATATAATAATACTTACGAAGTTATCGTAATAGAAGGATCCGACGCTTTTCATGTCCATCTGAAACGAGAAACAAACGGTTGAGCGGAGGTTCACGGGCTAGAGGGCGGAGGGTGGCAGGGCGCGCGCGGCGCGGGGCGGCGGGGGCGGCCGGCCCGCGCGGCGAGCGCCGAGCGTCGGAGGGGCGCGGGAGGGAGCGTGCGGGAGGGGCGGGCTGGGAGTCAAGCGTGCAAAGCTGGCTGTACCGGTGGCGGCTCGAGCTCGGCGGGCGCCGGCCGTTTCTTTCCTGGTTCCGAAGCCACGCTCGCCGCCGGCTGCTGCGCTGCGGCGACCGTCTACGTGAAGCGAAGCGTCGCAGGACGGGACAGAAACAATAACGATGTAATAGATGCACAGAATACACCTAAAGCTCGGCGTAAGGTGATATTATGCGATAGAAAAAAAATTAAAAAGTGAAGCGTGAGTGCGACGGAAGCGTGGGGCGGAAAGTTACCGCGGCGAACTGAACAGAACAAGCTCTGCGAACAAAAGCGGCGTCGCGGCGAGCTAGACCAAGCGGAAGAAGTCAAGCGAGCGCGTTCGAGGCGAGAGCGTGCAGCCTGGTGGCGTACCGCGCCGCGCGCCTGCGCCTTAAGGTGCGCCTGCAGGTGCAGGGGAGGGTGGAAATAGCGGCAGGGGTCGCGGACGCAGCGGCCCTTGACGGCGTCCATGCACACCGTGACACAGCCGTCGTCGTGCGCTACGACTGGCGGCGGCGGGTGCGCGAAGCGACACTCGGACTCGGCGCGCTTGCACGCGCCGCGCTGGAACTCCCGGCACACCTGCACCAGCACACACCACCATGTCGCCGCTCGCGCCCCCACCCGCGCGCTCTGTGACGCGCCCGCCATATTTCCCTCTACCTAGCTACCTCCTACCTCGCTACCTCGACAGATGCCTACTCCTACACCTACACCGCGCACAGGGATACTACAATAACTACTTTTAAGGTTTTTTTATTTATTCACAGATTACTAGAACCGAGTAATTTTATCAATATTCTCTAAAGTCGATAGTTCTTGAAATTATTTGATATAAAATTCATATTTAAACAACATATTTTCAGTAAAACCAATTTCTTTTCTCGACCGGACGCCGCTTTGTATCGAACGAGCTTTAAATTTAAAACTAACAATCAACGCATCCGTCGCATAATTATTCATTAAATAAAATAATATCACTAATTCAAATTGAGCTTTTCTATCTTTAATGATTTTTGTACAATATCTGAGACGTTATGGGAATTACAGGGGACGCATACATATTTTCTAAAGTTTAAATAATTGACATTCTACAGAAGTAGGCTAATGTTTAATTTAATAATAATGGAAGTTTTCGCCACCAGCGTAGACCTTTCACCGAAAGGAGTAAAGCGAGTGAGGCCCGCGAAGCCTTTGGGCCAATGCGCCCATGCGCCACAGAAAAACCAGGACAATTATAACTTAATAAGGCTTCTTGGCCTTTATTAAACGCGCAAGAGACCGACCGACACATCGAATTACACCAATTTCTGATTGTCTTATAAAATTCATATGAAATTAATTTTGTTGAAGTGTTTTTTGGAATAATGTTTGTCGGTCTCTAGAAAGTGGCAACACCAGGAAGCGCTACTTGGGATAAGGTCGTAACGATCGGGCAATACAGTTCATCCTTACCTCGAGGCGATCGGTGCGAGGCAACTTCTGTTGCAGCACAGGTTGCTGCATGACGCCCAGCGGCGAGGCGGCGGCGGCGGCCGGGTCGTGGCCCAGCATGGCCGGCACCAGCTGCGGCGTGTAGTACTGCGCGTACGTCGACCCCACGCCCGGCACGCCCGATAAGTACGGAGACGTGGCCTGCGATGCGACCGACACGTTACAATCACTAACTGTTACTTCTTCGTATACAAAACCATCACATATTACTTCTACAATTTTAATTATAAAAGAAAGCACTATTAGTAACGTAAGAAGCACTATTTTCTGTTAGGTTCTCGAAAGTTAAACAAAGCACTGCATGCATCAATAGTATACTCGTATTATAAACATTAGTTAAAGCTTAAAAAATTGTTAAAACCCACCGGCCACCGATAAAGAATAAATATGGCGGTGATTATATTAAAAAGGATGTGTTCACTTTATCAATAAAAAGGAAAGGAAAGCTGGTTTATAAGAGTGCTTCAAAGCATAAGACCTGCTAAAAGCTATTGAAAATAAGCTTAGTTAGCTGCAGTATAGAGCTTAACAATTGGAATCGCCTTTTGATTCGAGAACTTACAGCAGGGCATTAATTTGTAAGGGAGGTAATATATGGCGGAGGTGTACGGGGTCGGTTAACTGTGGTGTGCCGATGGTGGCTATTACCTGCGGTGCGAGTAAGGCGAGACTGATCGGGTCCAGCGCGGCGAGGTGACTCGCGGCCGCACCGGCTCCGCTCACGCCACCCACCTCGACACAAAACCACACAAACACGCTACTTATCGTGCGGGGACAGCCTGTGCCCGTGCACGCTGCTCGACGTCGCTCCGCGCACTACTACAACTCATTCTACTACGCAGTACGCTTGCCTGAACGCTACACGATTCGAGTTGGAAGCTCCTTACGGAAGGAACAGCGGTGCGGGGAGGGACCCCGAGGAGCTCGGGCAACATAGTTAGCGAGTGTGAGAAGTGAAGGAATGTTTCGGTGATTAAATCTGCATACCGCTTAGACCCAATTCGTAACAAGTAAGTACGTTTCGAAAGTATTCATGCCACTTAAGATAAATTATACAAACATGCTCAAGCGGTGAGGAGCGATTGGCCATCAGCGTCGTGGTTAAATTGTGTCCGTAATTATCTACTACTATGTATATATTATATAAAACAATTACTTTATTTTTACTATTAAAGACTATAAACACAGGTACTTAAATACTATTTCCCCTATAAATATTAACATCAATCTATTTACTAAAATATTTGTCTACATTATAAAGAAATGATCAAAGATAAAACGATAGTTATTGTAAACCTATACTATACCAATAAATTTATAATATGGGACACAACTTAAACACGGTGCTATCTACGTGTTTCAACAATAGTAATTAGTAAAGAGAAATGCTTGAAAATTATGTATAAAATAGCGAATTACATCGAAAGCTGCGTATTGCGTGCACTCCCTATCTACTTGTCGAGGGCCGATCGCTCAAGCGTTAATGTCGTGAGAGATATCGTGGGGACGAAGTGACGCGGGACTCACCACAGTGGGGACCTGGCCAGGCAGCACCTGGCCAGGCGTCAGACCCATTTGTTGCATTAAAGCGTTTTTGAGTGCTAAGTGATTCCGCCCGTTGATAAGTAGCTGGTCCTTGAGGTGCTGCGGCGGATGGAAGTACTTGCAAGGAGGTTTCTCGCGGTTACATCGACCCTGAAACATACAGATTTCATATTTAATACACTTCTAAAAATAACACACTTCATCATAATAAGCATTACAGTTTAAAAACAACACAATAAGATAAGTATAATAGATTTCATTCTACTTAATTTCATCGTCAATGAGGCTTGAGATAATTGCCTTTCAGAAGCAAAACCCTCGGCAAAAGCTGGCTATGATGATTTATTTACATTCGCGTAATTAACTGTCGCACTACGTGACAAGAAGCTCGTTTTATCGCAAAATATCGTGCTTCATCTCCATATTTTATTCAGATAAAAAGACGACGCGTTTATCGAAGTTTTTATGAAACGTTAAAATAAACAATTTCTTCTCTTTAAGACGAAAATAAACGTCTTCGCAGAGTTTTATTAATAATTCTTAGGGAATGCTGATAAAGATTTTAAAGATTATTGTTAGATTGAATGCGGATTGCCAAATTTCGTTTTATTAAAGTTTAGTGATGCGTCCAACGAGATAGTTGGAGCAGTCGGTTGCATTCAGATTAACTTGTTACTGGCAGGCAGAATGTTAGTTAATCGTCCTCTCGGTGTTAAGCACTGGATAAAGTTATTATTTCCTGTTACTGTGCAACGTTCACTTTAACCAAGTTTTGATTTCTCAAAATACGTTTACGTTTAACAAACTCGTATCAAGTACGCGTCTAAATTTCGGTTGACAATTTCGACGCATTTCAATTGTAAATGAATATATTTGGACTAAACTCTATAAGCTGAGCTTTAATTCATATACTTAAAGATTTTCACTGCAAGGCTAAGATTGTCTAGGTATATTTGTTCAAGTAACGCTGTAACCTTTCCAATCTAATTTATAGTTTTAATTATAAATTAAATGTCCCATTAATCCAGTATCTAGTTAGTAGCTCGAAGCATATTTTGTTTTCGTTAAAGCGACACAGCGCGTGAATGCAGGTATACTGGTAGCGATTAGCGAGACAGATAACCCTGGCGTAACAAATGGCCGCGTCGCCTCAGACGGATGGCCACGTCGATTCTCGCCCTATTGCACATATTACAATGCATTAATTGCTGCTCTATTGACGTGTAATCGGAATACGTGTCCATACATTTTGATTAACGACGTGAGCTTAAAAAAGACGCGACGTTAGAGCTATTAGACATTCCCGATCATTAGCTGCAGTACAATATGTACTGTTTTTATATGCGGCGCTTATACAAACCATTAATTGCAGTAATTACATATGTACAAGCGATGAATTTGTAAACAGTAAATGTAGGTATTTAAAGTATAATTTATTGAATTTGAAATGATATCAAGATAGACGTTCTGGTGTGTTATATTTATTTAAATACAAATTAATATGTATAAATATCTAAAATTTCGTTGGTAAGTGACAAATGCGATTTACAATTAAATTGGGAAGTAACCGTTTAAATGATATAAAGGTAGATTGTGGAGTGGAAGGGGGTTGAGCGACCGCAAGGCGGGCAATAACCGCCCAAAACTAATAACATTTTTGTGATAGCGGAGCAAACGGAGCGCTTCCCTTGCACTGTCCGTTATGGCACGAGTGACCACTTGCGTTCACGGAGGATAATTGCCACTATACTTTCCCTCGTATTTAATTATATTTACGATATGTCTGACAAACACTACAAATAGTTCAAACGCATTGTAGTATTTAAAAAAAAACTTTTAGTATGTCAATCAATCCATCAACCGCCAACATGTTTTTCTGGCATTAATGAACAAGAAAAAACGTTAGTCATCGCTCACAAATGAAAAATGAAGCTGTGTTCTTATCTTGGCGAAGCAAGCAAGGCGACCGAGAGCTCTTTGAATCTGTAACGCGTATAACGAACGACCCTCGAGTGCACTGAAGTAGTTACAGTACACTGAACAGTACAGTTCGCTGACAGTCGCGTGCTGCCATCTTCTGCACTCTATTGTTTATCACTCCGCTCGACCGTTTATGCCCAACTATATAAAGGCGTACTCGCCCTTTAGTACAAAAATATAGTTGTACTTTTCAGTTATTCCCTTCATAATATGATAACTTTCAAATTATCATATATTGACACTTAAATCAGCATAAAATGAAATTACATCTTATATTATGTCAATATTCTTAATATTCATTATTACCGCATAAAAAGTTGAGTTGGAAGAGAATAAATTGTGCATTGTTTTAGCTACACAACAATAAACAGATACAATTAAACCGAGCCCATTCATTAGCTCCGCTTCTGTTTGTATGCGTATCGTACATGTATAATATAGACCCGAGTGCCAAACAGGAGATTCAGAACGCTCCTCCAACGTGTGCTAATCGATTGATCGATTTCAATTGACAAGTTGGCGGCATGCTGTCGTCGAAATATGCACGTACGCGCGCTTCGCCTTACAAACCGATACTATTGGTCAATCTGACACGCGCCGCTGCAAATCGAGCCACGAGGAAAACAATAAGCCTACGATCACATGAATGACCCGGTATATTCTAAGCCCACTTATATGCGAGAAAGTGGGTGCCAAAAATGCTTATGATGTCAAACAGGGACGCAAATAGATGCGGCCAGAGAGACGTGCCAACTCATAAACCTGTGTTGAGGTGTCCTGTATTAGAAACGCTAGTGTGCGTAGGCATTCGTGGAACGTAGCCACATTTTATGTATGCATTTAGTGAATGTAAAGTATTTATTGGAGTGTTGCTATTAGCAATTAAACATACATAAGGTTTTATTGCAGCGAGAAAGATAAAGCCAGGCAATAATACTATTCTGCTGGAAGAAATTACAGCAGAGATGCCACAAATAATTTTTTGACAACCCAAATAGGGGAAAGGTAAAATCTAATTTGCAAAATTTTGCGGCTGAGAAAGGAATTGAGTAAGCAAAGTTAATTCTGAAAGTAAGTAGAATTTGAATTTAAAATGATTTATAGAGGCGCAGGGAGTGGCTAATGAGCCGTCACGCGAGAGGGGCGCGTGTTTACGCCTCGCGCTCGCGCCACTTTTATTTCAAGCTCTGGGCGGCGCCGCGCGCTGCTCGCTGCTCGCGATATCATCGTACCTGACGCACGAACACGCCTCCGTCTTGCACCGGACCATCACACCACCACTCGATCATTTTAACATTTTACGAACAGCGAAGAAAGACTTTAAAATTAAGAATTATGTACTCTGTAAAAGTTCCCAACAAGTTTGCATCGTGGCGCCATAGCTTAACGTTAAAATATGCATTCGCGCGCCGAGTTATCTCGGCCACTTTTGCAGTTGCCGCTGGCGGGCGGTCAGCCGTTGTTTATACCGACTTTAATATTAGTTGCTCACTTTTAAACGCTAATGTTCAGCCAAAACAATCCACTTTCTCGGGCAAGTCTCTTTCTATAAAGTATTATAAATTATTATGACCGAGATTCAACGTAAACTTTAAAAGAAGTTAACCCATGAAATTTATTTACGAAACACGTTGAAAGCCGAGGTCATATTGCTTAGCCTCGCCGAGATCTCAGCGTCGCTCTAGGCGGGCGGGGGGGCGGGGGTGTCATTTTTAGCGGGCCGACTTATTTATGATAATGTAGAAACAGTGACCTCGTATTATTAGCTCGTACAAATTCGAGTATTAGGCCATTGTGGTTGGTAATAAAGGCGTGCGGAGAGGCGCGGGGTGCGCGGGTGTGCGGGGTGAAAGATTAATGCAACGGAAGCGGGCACAAGCTCCTCCAGGTGTTTCATTAAATTGCGCGCGGCGCCTCGGCCGGCTCGTACGCTCATTATGAAAGCTGTAAGCTCGAGGGCCATTCGCTTTAAGAACGCCCGCGCCACTTTGTAACAGCCTTAATGAATCTTGTTACTTATAGGCTTGCGTAAATTGCCTGTTTTACTTACGTGCCAAGAAAAAACATTGGGTCAGTGAACGCTAATAAACGAAATGGTTTTACATTTAACAAAGGAAAGGAACGTTTTGAAGTTAATCTCGGATACTTTGTATGCTCATTTGATTTGCAAATGAGAGCAAAAATGGAAAACTCGGAAAAATGTTTATGATTGATTGCTTGAACAACAATTCTGATCGAGTTTTTAATTTTTTAATTATTAATTATAAATAAAGAGGATCTATAAGCTATAATGTTGCAAGATAATCAGACACATCCTTTTTCAACTAGTTTAGACAAAATAATCATTTACCAACAGTTCGAATGTTAGTTTCTACTGAAAAGTACCTGCAAGAAACTCCAATAGTTGCTTTTTAAAAATAAAAATAACTAGTGTTTGACTCACTAGCCAACCTAAATCACTGACGCAAATGACATACTTGCATTATTTAAGTATAATTATTTCAAGGCGCAACGGTATTCGCTTCAGTTCTTTACAATAGTACATATTTAACAATAACTCTTGAATACGAACGGTACTTTTCTTCATAGTCTAGATTTTAAAAGTTCATTCAACTTTCGCTATGCACGGGCAATTAATTAATATTTATAAGTTGAAAATAATTACAGGATAAATAAAACTCTGAAAGCAATTCAATATCACCTAATTAATTAATCGGCGAAGTATTTAAGAGTGTTCGTTCGGAATGGTGTCAAAGCAAGAGAAGATAAAAGGCGATAACTGCGAGGTAGTCTAACTACAAAATAAAGAGCTCTTAGTAGGTACGATAAGGGAAGTTTAAAGGGAGTTTTGGGGCACGGGTCGGACCGATAAATTGGGCGGCACTTAATTATGATCTCGGGCGGCATCTTGCAAGCGGCTAATGTCCCGGACTCGTTTAATGCGCGAACTTGTAGTCTCAGCTCCGGCGGGCGTGATAAATTTCCATCTGCGCCCCGCAGCCCCGCGCCCGAGAGGTGCCGCCGCCGCCCGCTCGACATACGTCCACTAATTTGTACACCTTAACTTTGCACTACTCCCGCCTTTACCAGTTGCTAGTTACTAGTTGCGAGATGCGAGTTTACACTGCCAACAGTTACTTATTAAGTTTCTGCACGGAAACAAAAGCGAGCCGGTGCCCCTGATTTACCGCTAAAATTAAGCAAAATAACTAAGCCTATATTGATATACTCACTGAGTTATGGTTTAATTAATTCAAAATCAAATTGGTGGCTTACTTTGTTTTATAAATAAATCATTATAAAGACGTAGTTATTGTTAGGAAAAATATAAGTGTCTAATGGAAAAAGCTGTTACAGGAAGCGTTAGAAATCAGTATTAGATTGAGCCATAGTAAAACAAAGAGTAAAATAGAGAGAGCTCCAACTGTAGTTTGGGCTTATCACATCGAGAGTGCAGTATAAACGAATCCCGGCTAGAGCTAGCTGCAGACTTAAGTCTATGCAGCACACGGCTGGGTTCCCACGCTACAACGTATTCCACTAACTAAAATCCGACAACTTAGTAAACATGTGCACATAAATCAATTTTCTTACCAACTAGAGTCATTAACTCGGATTGATTTATGGCTATATGTACGAACGTTATAACGTGCGTTAGACGACTTACAAACACTATTTGTTAACTACGAAAAATCATATTTCATTTAGATTTTTAACATAAACGGCCGCGCTTGATATATGGGAAAATAAAATTGGAGTTTAGTTTGTAGCTCCATATTGCAAATATTAACTTGGGACTGTGAATTTTTTGGTAAATGCAAGTTTAGTGACTTCCGGGCGAATGCTGATATATTGTTAGAAGGTTATAGCAGAGCGAGGTACGCGTCGCGCATTAAGCGATAAAAGCTAATAATATAGGACATTATGAACGGGCCAGTACATTAGGAGGTGTCAGAGTGTTATTGCATTGTGTTAGGTTAATGTGGGGGTCGCAGAGGGAAGAAGAGGGGCGCTGAAGGGCGCAAGCAGGGCGCAGTCGGCGCCTTGCCCCGATATACTCGTAATTACAGCGGCCAAGACGTTGTCGAGACGTAACGCCGTCCTAACGACTTTTATGGCGTATGTAACATTGCCGGCACATAATATAAATGTGCCGCCTCGGAAAGCTTCATGGAATATTCCTAGAATAATTGCATTCGATTGTTTGCTCATTCGCACACGTCTATCTCTACCGATTAAACGGGCAATTACGAACAAAATAAAAGCATATTTTCCCTTATCTATTATATAAATAAATTATTTTCTGGAAAAATGAGCTTGAGCGTGCGGACATAATATTGTTTGCTAAAGTATTAGATATTACAAAAAACACGTCAGTGTAATTACCAGAAAAACTATCTTATCACTACAAGTTTTTTAGTGAAAGGAAACAACGTGGAACGCGCAGTGTCCCTCGGCAATAAGGGGATCGCGCGTAGAATGACGGACGGTGTCCCGTCCCGAGCCGTCATTTAAATCTTTATACACATTAGCTTTATAGGCTACTGGGAGCTTTCTACGGCGTTAGCAGCGCCCGAGTGCACTTTTATTGCGGATGAAATACCGTAATTGCCTCTCGGCGCCAGCCCGTGACTGACGAGTTTCGTACGTGCTAATTGTGCCATCTCATACTTGCGCAAAGTATAACTTTACCACATCTACATATAGAAAAGTTAAGAAAGTAAATATATTTTTTCGATTTTCGTTGGTACATATAACTGTAATTTCTAGATTTTATTATGACAGATAATAGCGTCAACCGAAATCGAATTTATGTTGCGGTCTCAACTAAAATGGGACCCAAAGGTATAAAATAGAAAAATAACTAAACAATAACTGTATTTCATAACTCAATCCCCCTACAGCCGTAATCTTGACAAATGAGAGTATTTTAAGGGTAGAGACATTGGGTTGCATGGACAAAAACCCAAATAAACCGACGCGGATGTATTAAATAAGCATACTCGTTTTATTGAGTGAAGGAAACGTGGAGGAAATCGCTTCCCGCGTCATTACACGACGCATCAATCAAAAAGGACCTTTGGTTGGCGAGTAGGGTAGATTTGCGAAACTTACACATGAGGCAGCCACGAGCCCTTTGATTGCATGTTGACAAGCTTCCGCCATCGCCGGGCCACCATTCTAAGTAAGTTTCGAAAGATATGCGGTTAAAGATATAAATGTTTTGTTGTATTTGAAAAATAATGCTGATCGTAATCGTTAAGATGAAATATGTGGGTTTCCGGTTTGTGTTTTGGCAGCGTGTGGTATGCGATGCTAGATTTGTGTAAACGCTAGCTGCGAATGCGTTAGTCGGCTAGGCGGCTAGGCGGCTAGGGCTTCGGTCTGTGCACGATATCTGCATTGTGGGCCGGCACCGTGGCGCCGGCGGGTCTGCCGCCGCGGCGGCGACGCATTCATCAGGCACGCGACGCCTCCATGCTTTTCCTACACCACCCTTCTACCTTGCCTGCCCACCCTTTATCGTCAATGATTTGCAACTTTAATTGAGATTTTACTTAGCCCACTTAAAAATACCTCACTCTGTGCAAATCCGGATTAATTTTCAAATATCATGTTATGCCGCGGGCTACCTGTTATCGCGACCATTAATAATGGGCCACGGTATAAATACGGGCCTTATAGTGGAGCCGTTTAGCTCGTTGGCGAAATAAACTAGCGGTATGTTACATTATTTTATACGCCCGTGCCACGGCAAGAGATATTGTACATTATGCAAAATTGACGTGATAAAGCGCCATATCAAATACTTAAGCGAATATTTCGACGTACGAACACGGTGCCTTCAATATTTATGTAAACGATATAACACAAACATTTATCTACGTTAGTATAGAAGCGGCATTAGATTGGAATATTTTATATCCACCTTAGTAAACGGCATAAATGCTATTTATAATAAAAAGGTAACGTAAGAAATGGCGTTTGATTATAGTATCGTTAATTCGATTAGAATGTATATGGGAGTGGGGCGGCGCTTATCGCACTAATCTCGTAAAACAGGTTAGTGGGGAATGAAGGGAATAGATCATCGCGAGGTCAGAGGTTCGGGTCGGGTCGAAACGGGCACGCTACTAAAAATAATCCCTTCGTTTAGGACGCATTAAGAACACAATCAACTTGTCTATAAATCGTCATATAATATAACTAATGAAAATGAAGAAACACAATTATCGCATGGGGAGAGATGTTAGTGCTCACCCTTATTATAAGGGAGAGCACTTACAGACGTCGTCGGTCGTACCCACTGCGTTAGTTGGGAGGGCGGGGAATCAACTTCGGGAACTCGATGCGGTGAAATTAGACTTAGTGTCTTTACGCAAAACCGTCAACGCTAATGTTTTAAGACGTGTTAATTGATGCCATGCTAAAAAGAAGAAAAGTTAATTAGCCACTCGTTTTATTGCAACCGACGAGCTCGCTTTAACGCTGCGAATTTTAAAATTTTACAAAGAGAAAGAGTTGCTCATAATTTACACCACACTTTCTAAACTTAAGGAGATTATATGATTCGACCTTTACACCATTATTATAATAAACGGACTGGATGCATTTATTTTACTTTGAATGGAAAATATAACGCTAAATCTTTCTAAGCAACGATTTACAAACCGAAAAGTGCACTAAGAAAGATACATGTTACGTAATTAATTAATTTAACATACTCCCGTTAAGACTGTTGTAATTTTTTTTTGTGTCGAATGGATAGTATTTAATGGAATATTTATATGAACTTATTCTTACCCACTGGAATGAAATAGCAATATGTGAATTTAAAAATCCAGGTGAAGTCAGCAATACAAGGGGAGCACTTTTACATTGTCCGAACACGAAGACTGTCCACTCGGAAATGGCCTGCCCCGATGGCTACCTACTTCTACAATTTAATTAAATAAGGCTTCAGATTAACTTCGTATGGCTTCACGCAGTGTACCGTTACATTTTTTTTTTACCGCATCTACCTGAGTATTAAATGATACCTGCTACGTACATTGTTCCGTTCATACCTGAAGTGAGCAGTAACCACCGGCTTATACATTGTGAGATTCTGTTAATTAGACGTTACCTGAAACAAAAGTAATAATAGAATTAGTCGAGTTCCACAATTTGTTTGGAGCGAGTCAATTTAACTTAAACAATGCTCCTATCAACAATAATGTAGCGAGAGTGACGAATCAAAGTTATTGTGGTGTTGTCTTGACTCTCACAATAATGGGTTTTATGGGGGAAGAGAGCGGCGGTGGCCGCGGGCGGCGGGGTGCGGGGAGCGGGCAGCGAGGGAGTGATTGTTTCTAACGATAAATACTGGTCGCACATCGAGCCATCCAAAAGTCAGCGCTAATTAAATAACAACGGAGAAAATAAATTTGATTGTTTCGGAACTGCCCCTTTGTTTAAAGCTTAAAACGGTTTACCTTCTAAATGTATTTAACCGGTGCCGCGGCAAACTCTTTCCATTTAAAATTAACACAGTCACGATTTATTTTTTACACAAAAGCGACAAGAGCGCGCATCGATGATGACAAGCAAGAAAAGACTGAGGGAAGTAATGTTTGACACCTTGACGGAAAGCCTGTAAGTGCACTGAGGTCGACGCTCGTTATGACGAGTCTTATTTTATTATAACTTTATCATTTCAAAACGAATACAATTAGCATGTCTATCTGTATATAAAGGCGGGGTTACAAATAATGTATATTATAGAATCCCATTTGATTTTATTATTTCCTAAAGATCTAAGTCACACATATTCAATGTTTTATTATTATAGACACACCACTCAATATAGATCAAGTTAAAAACAGAGTGTAAAACGTAATGTTATTATCCTTCCTACAAATACAAAACTATTTGAATAGCCGAATGAATAAAACATGATTAGAATTAGGGAAGTAATCGAGAGTAGGAGCGGAATGCGAGTAAAAACTTAAATGCGTGCCCGGAAAGCTGTTGGTGCGAAAATGTGGAATTACATGCGGTATCTGATCCGGGCAACTCGTTCCACGAGCGTGAATTATTTACGCGGTGTCGAATACGGCCGCCACCCCGCCATTACAAGCTAAAAAGATTTTTTCGGTTAAACTTAATATCCAAATTCGTTTATTTTATTCTCGGAAAGGAACATTCGTACACGCGGAAGGGTTAGCGGTATCGAACAAAATAATTAGAATAGTAAGAGGATTCGCACGATAAGGCGAGGCGGGGAGGGTAGTTCATTAAAGGATGCGCGGTTCGTCTCATTGGGGCCGGACAAAAACGAGCCGCTGTCCGTTACGGTTTCGGCTGCAATTAAACACGAGAACGGGCGAGCGTTCATTGGAAAAGCGCTGAACAAGTGTACAATACAACGGGCTATCTAATTACTTTGTGCCTCCGCGGAGCCGGGCTCCCTGCGACTCCCTGCGATGTAGCGTCACGGCCGAAGTTGTTTGCGGTTTTTGCAAACAGGACCGTTTTCCGGCTACTTCACCTAATCGAATGTTTCGAGTGTGTGTTGCCTTGTTTCGCCAATTTATCGTGACTTGTTAAATAGTAGTATGTACTAACATTCAAATACTTTAGTATTTATTCTTTTAATTTACTGTTTTGTTAATTCATAAGTAGGTATAATTTCGTTCCAGACACGAAATTATACTAACTAAAGACAACTGACGGAAACTTTCACGTTTTTCTTACGATGAAAAAACATGAAAATGGAAAACAACAAGCACCAGGTTCTTTAATTCGTTTGTATAACTGTTAATAGTATTAACTATTAACCCCTGTTTTACTTCTGTTCCGTGCTCTTTAGGCGAAGCGTTTAAAGAAAAGACTTTTTAAATTACCTAGTTTATGCTTCCACATCGAATTTGGTAGAAACAGCTCGCCTAGATTCTACAACTAATAAACGTCTGAACAAAAGGTAAACGTTGTATAAGGAATAATGGCTCTCGGAAGAAAATTACTCCGGTGTTCTTTTCGGTCATTAAACGGCGGCGAGGGCGTGGCTTAATACAATTGGAATCAAATTAAGTTCATCCAGTTGCGGTAAAGGCAGTCGGGTTAAGTTGATTCAGCAGGATGGCGGACACGTGCGCCGCACCAGCCGCGCTCGCAATAAGAATAAGAAATGAGCCGATAAATTCTATACAGGGCTGCTTCATAAGTCATAACTGGAAATTTACTACGCTGTAATGCTTGCTTATGAATTTATCATAACACCTACATACAATTTTTTACCGTCATTACAAATACGTGGATTCGATATGGGTATTTTTATCTTCGTATTTATTTTTGTTTAGATATAAAATTATATTGAATTGAAAATTCCTTTATAGATTCAATGAAACCATGAAAGGTGATAATGGAGAAATTATATGATGTTTATAAAGGAGGGTATTCGCATTGAACTCCCGTGAGACCGCGATTAAATAGAGAAGATTCATTAAGCGATGGCAGGCGACGATCACCCGAACACCGGCACCCCCTCGCCCCACAGCGACAAATGAACCCAAAGTACTTACGATCATTCCACTTCATATGTACTCTACCAAACTTATTGCTCGTCGACGACAGCGCATTAAAATGCAAAACGAAATCCGAACATTAATTGGATTCTAAAAGGAAAGCGTTTATTAACGCGATATTTTTAACGCTATCGTCGAGGAGTTGCGACTGAATAATATTATGTATGTTTAATGATTTTTCATTAACCTATGCATGAGTTTATGAGCTGGGCATGGCAAAGTTTCGGGACGGAAATAGATGGTAGAATTAATTGAAATATAGAGTCGAGCCGGTGCGCGGTCGTGCGGTGTCGGATTGGGATTAAAGTTTCAGTGAGTAGTTCGGCGCGGGAGCAGACGCGGGGGAGTGCAAGGGAGGTGCGGGGGGTGCGGGGGTGGCGGCTGCACTGCGGCGCGTGCAATCAGCTTCCCGAACACGGAGTTGAAGCGTTGAAAAATTGAAGCGAACGTCTTGGAGCCGCCCCCTGCATCGGCGCGTAGCCGAGCTACATACAAATCAGGTGGCCGTACGCGTTTCAGATATTGTCTACGAGGCCTTACCGTCGCCCGTCTACCTGATACACATATGTATCTCAATCAAAACTATCTATTTATATAGTTTAGTTTTTATAGACTACATACTATCGTGTGAAATCTTTTTTAGAAATTTGCAGTTACGACATATTTATATGTATATTTTGATGTTTGTT
Organism: Eurema hecabe; assembly: GCA_026213755.1. Classification (NCBI taxonomy): domain Eukaryota; kingdom Metazoa; phylum Arthropoda; class Insecta; order Lepidoptera; family Pieridae; genus Terias; species Terias hecabe. The sequence goes on along the minus strand of JADANM010006787.1, from coordinate 6,315,227 downwards.
AACAATAATTAATTATTAATTTAATAACTACCTTTTTATTTTAATCAATAGCACGTACATTTTAAAATTACGATACTTTTTCGTTAACACACAAAGCTTCAACTGAACAAGTTTAATTTTAATACGATTTGAACAGAAAGGGTATTCATAGGGATGGAAGCAATTCAACAAATAATGATAACATAATAATCAAGTCCAAATTTGTTATAGTATCGCCAAAGTTTAATAAAGGTTCGAGAGCGTCAAGGGCCTGGGCGGCCGACCTTCATAAAACAAAGTTTATGACAAACAATAACATTTATTACATAGTTGTGTATTAATGCGCTCTCCGTTTACAGCTGGGCGGGCGCCGCGCCGCGTCGGCTTCGCTTCTGCATTGTTGGTCGCGCCGCAAACATCTTTTGAGCCGTATAACTCACCCTCCAAATGAATTGCATAAACCTAACTCGGTATGCCGCTCCGCTGTTATTGCGATGCACCTCGACATTCACAACATTGCCGAAGTGCACCGCCATAATGCCAACTACAGACTACCCGATCGCAAGCTACGAATCATCCCATACGTGAGCACATTTAAACTATACTGCAATGTTGCGATATGCGTTTATCTATTTTATAGGAGTCATAAAGAAGGAGAGCAGATTTTAATAAAAATACAAAATGTCTTAAAGATTGCGACTGGACAGTAACGGGCGTCTGGATTGTCCCTGTTCTGAAATGAAATAAAATTTTATATCTGGACATTATACGTGACAAACGACGCGAACGATGCGATTTTGTTCTGATAGTATTACAACAGATTCTATCATACTCGTATTACGAAACAATATTTTGAATACTTTATTTAAATATATATTGTTATACCGACTAAATAAAGTACAAAGATCAACGATATTACGTGATATTGCGAAGTCACATTTGAACGAAATACATATGAAAATTTCTATTTTATATCATAAATACCGGGACCATACTTAAGTTTATTACCGTTATTTACGCATTATAAGATTTAACATGCGTTGTTTATGTTGTAAAAACGGCTATTCATTATACTAAAACACATATTTAGGGAATGAAAGTGTATTTTGTCGCACCAAAAATATGTCAGTTGTTATAATTTAAACAAGGGATTTTGTATATAAGAACAAGGATTTATATTGAAATAGTGTTTACTATTTTGGACAAAAACAGTCGACAGCAATGATGTGGGGTTGATAAGTTGATCTAGTTCGTAATCATTTAGCACATCTGTGGACATCTCGCTATTCGAGGTACCTACATACCTCCTACAGTCGTCGTACAATTGGAAGCTATTCCGAGATTGGTAATGTGTGATAGAGATAGGTAGTGAATGCTCATTTGCGTATCTAAGTGGTACCGCGGATGCCATTAGCCGGCGATCGAAGGCGTCATTACTCGTAGTGGCGCGATAAGGAGCCGGGTGTCAGCGCCCTTAACGACGCCCGCCGCGAAAGTGGACAGCTACGGGTGCTTGCGACCTCTACATGTCATAATTATTATCTATATATACATTTGATGGTGCTGTTGGCAGTTGACAGTTTGCGCCCTCTCATTATTACGTCAATTCAAATCAAATATTGTTTTTGTGCTTTCATATTATAGGTTGAACTTTTTAGTACGATACGATACCTACATCTTTCTAATATGTTAAATTTGTGTGTGTTTGTGTCTTGTGTAGGTATATGGATTATCTACCTACACAGAACTGTTCACAAGAAGCAATGAGTAAGTTATAAAAACACATCGAACAAGATAAAGTAAAAAAACTAAAACCCAACTACGACAAAAAACGACGCTGAAAAAGTATAAAAGTACCCCATGAATACAGGTAAAGTCACAAGCAAATGCTAGTAATATATATATATTGGAAATGTACAAGTGAAGCGCTTTAAAATGATACCAAACACGGCATTTCTAGCTTAACTTTATTTTTTTACTCTGTATATTTTGTCCGCTAGAGGGCGCCACATTAAATTTGGTGAAAATCTATATAGCCTATAACCAGCGGACAATTAAGACGCTTCTAATGATATGTCATTTGTCGAATTCTGATTAGTGGTTTAGAAGTTACGAGGGAACAGATGAACATACATACATACATACATACATACATACATAGCCTGTCAAAATCATAACCCTCCTTTGGCTTTGCCGTAGTCGGGTAAAAATGTATTGAATACGAAAGTAATATACTAGGAGAGGGAAACTCCACTGCGGATTTCGCCGTAGATTTTAACGAGATTGCCCGTAGTCGCCGTTGCTGCGGCATCGAACTCTTCACGAAAATTCCCCAAAACAACTTTATAACTTATTAAACGAGAGCCCTCAGATTTCATATTAAGCCGGATAGGTAATATTCCTCCGTATATTACAACTTTCTATCTTTTTTGACGCTTAGCTTCATGTTAGTTTTGAAACTGATAGCTTAATTCGATATACCTATGTAGTACATTATTAAAAAAAAAACGACCACTAATAATCCAAATAAATAAAAAGAATATCGTTTATATTTGAAATTTTCTTTATAGTATAAAATTTCAGCCGTATTTTTACCAATATTCTGAGTTAATTATAACGAAAGCGATATTTTAAATCATTTATAGAACAGAATACGTGTACATTCGGAGACTGTTTAAAATGCAACAAAAATAGCTTTCCGTTGGTCCACGTCAGCAAACCGCGCAATAAAATTTATAGGATTACGAAGCTCACCCCGATCGCGCCGAATGTAGAGTTGAACGAATATGCGACATTTTACAATTTTAATAAAAAGATACAATTTATTAGCTTCTGTAGGTGAAATGTGCAAAACATAACATATCTCTGTGTTTGAAATTTTGGAAAAAAGTTAGGTTGACTAGCCTAAATGTCAATCATTACATAGTACAACAACAACAAAGTAGCTTTCTTCTGTGTGTCGCTATTTATGCTATCTTTATATAATCAATAATATTATATAATCTTTTCATCTCATGATTTCCATGCAGTTTTTTTTTCAGATAGTGTTAATTAAGTGGAAGGTTTATGTGTATAAAACATTCATAAATATAAATAAGGTAAGGTAAATTGTAGGTCGCGGTTAGTTAAATAGTGTACCTATAGTATACGATATAAAAGTCGTATAATGTCAATGACATATTACGTACAAAGCTTCCACGCGTCCCACACTTCGCACCACACCTCACTCCTGACCCAAACCTACGCAAAACAGCATCTTGTTTACTTTCCACGACACCCACGCATCGCTCATTTCTAAGGCAATCTTTGTCACTTCGCTAACTTTAATTCAATCGAAAAGATAAACACGACATCGATTTAAAATTTACATATGAAAAGAAGCAATTTTTGCTAGCATTCGGCACAACTGAACATGGAGCAAGAATAATTTTGAGAAAAGTTAAAACGCTATTGAGAAGAATGGAAATTCAATGAATGTAATGCTTTCAAGTCGTAGTTGTGTCGAGATGGCTGGGGACGCCGGGGCCGCCGGGGCAGGGTCACCTGCGAAGAGAGGCCCGATACATGTATTATTCAGGCAGGGAAGCCCGCGCCGCTCGCCGGCTGCAGCATTGTGCACAATGCGAGCGCCGGCGCCGGCCTAACGACTAACTTCTGGAATGTTAGACAACGCGACCTATTAAATTTTCATCCCTCTTTGTTCCGATAGAGAGATATTCGATCGATGTACGCCACTACGCTGCTAATACTCGGCACGACGCCCGCCAATCTAAATTGAATTTTCATCGATTCGTTGCAAAAAGTAATGAATTTTAAAACGGTTTAATTGTAATTTTTTGTTGGTAACGCCGTTCACAAATAACATTTGATCGTATCACATATTCATCGGCCTGATAAATGTTGTAAAATAAATGTATGATATGAATCAATATGAAGGTAGATAAAAGATTTATTGTGACTGATAATAATAATGCATCAAATACTTAACCTTCGCCGGGGCGAGTCCTATTCCAATCTTTTCCAATTAAAGAGATCGAGACCAATTTCCGAGCTATTGTAGAGAACAAAACGAAGTTACGAAAGTGCACTCGTGTCTTAAAACTTATCTCGGCGCAGCTGTTCCCCACGTCGTTTTTTATTTCCCACTCTCTGTAAATCCTAAAACTATCTGAATATTCTACAAAAGCGTCTTTGGGATATAACTCACGTATCTTAAATAAAAAGACGACAGGGGCGGCCATTTGTTTTGGTATTACACTATCGGGTGTGAGCGGCTGCAGCGGCGTGGAGGCAGCGGTTGCGACGTGAGTGTCTCTTCTATTTTTCAACGGACACCCTTCGCTACCGCTACGCGTCTAGTCGAAATTGAGAAAAATATCAAGTCATTTATATCTGATATATTCTCGTGGTGTATAGCGGCATCTCGTTCGTACGGCTCACACACAGGATGTACGGTTCACTGCATAGTTGTTTAGTGATAGAATACGCGCCGAATATGGAATCTTCGTGGCGCTATTGTTCAACTTGCCCCACGCTGTACTATGATGCGGTTAATTTGGAGAAATAAATCAGGCTCGCTTTATATTCCCGTCACAGCCGACAGAGCAGCCTTGGAAGCTATTACAGTAGCCGTAATGAGATTTAGAGCGCTCATATAAAGTTATTTATGTGAAGAACGAGACTCCTGAGAGACGGTAACCAATTATGATATCGAAAGACGCTCAATTGGAAGTATTTTAATTTATTGGCTACTTAAATTTTCATATCGGCTCAACAAGTAGGCGGCTGAGTGTTCTAAGAGATATTTTTGAAAGGAAACATTTTGAGAAGAAAAATGATCGATTGCATACTGGGTTTGGAGGATTGTACGGGCTCCTTTGTTAGCGGGCAGATTAATCACACACGTCTATGCATGACGGCAGTTCAATGGAGATATTCATTAGCAAGAACCGATCGGTAAACTCGATCCAATACACTTTCGCCTCAACGATAGTTAGTAAACACTGGGATAACATGGACAGGGAAATTCCTGTGTGAACTATTACGAAAGAATTTTGTATGAGATTTGTCCTTTGGAAATAAAAGAAATGTACATTATCGTTTTGTTCTTTAATATTTTAAGAGAATATCTTTATTTAAATTAGGTACAATATAAAGCCGTTGTAACATTATGCATAGCGAAAGCTTTGTGTATTCGTATGGCACATGTCACGATTAGAGAACAGATTTAACCCTTGTGTCGCGGAGGCGCGGGCGGCCGGTAACCCGATAGCGCAAACAATCGCTCGGACACCGCGCCTCGCGATGTCAATTAAGCTAATTAAACATTGGAGGGGTCCGCCGGAGCCGGCTGCCCACCCTGCCCCAACCTCCCCTCGCATCCCTTAGCCAACGCGTCATATGAACAACAAAAGCCACTTCTGATAAAATGGATTCATAGACGCACGACACAATTATAAACTTCCATTAATCATATTACTAAAAATAATTGTCAGGTGTTGAAATTTAATTTGTTCCCGCGTTCAAGTATTTTATAGCTTAATTTAATAATTTCATTAATTTATTAGTAAAGTAATGTTATATATAACCTTATCTTTAATTGTTTTTATACTAACTTTTTATTAACCGTCCCATATTACATATGTTATATGCGAAAAATAAAAGCCAGTTTCCAATAAAACTGCTTCGTTCTAAACGGTATAGTTTTACATGTGAAACTATGTCAATTGCCAAGTAATTTTAAAGTTAAATAACTTTATAACACCGTTACAGCCAAGTCAACTCCACGAGATGTCCGGACTGAAATATCACAGTACTATATACATCTAAGTTTAAAAACATAGAGTCTGTCAATCCGCTGATAATTGACGGATGGGACGATGTGTTAAAAATGTTTTTATCAATAACAGACAGTCTTATTTTGTTTTATTATGTTAAACAACGTGTTAGCAATTGCAAAAGTCGGAAATGGGAACGGCGGCGTTTCAGTCAATATTGACACGGTTTCTTCGATTAGCACGGTTTACATGATGTGATATGCAAACATTGAGAAGTTCTCCGCTTCAGTGGTAAGTAATTACTCGCCGATGAAATTATGGAAATGAGCGGTGAAAAGACAAATAATAGAATGAGTGCTAACAAGAGATAAGACACGGCTTAATTAATAAAGTTTGCCAGCTTGTCTTGAGGCAGCGCTCGGAAGACGTTCGCGATTCAGGAACCGGAGCGGATAATCGCATTCGGCTAATTGAGCGTTAGATTGACGCTATCGGGATATAGCGAGATGCTACCTGCACTCCGCTCACAAACATATTGATCTGCTCAAGCAACGTCAACAATCTTTTAGCTCGAGTAAAGCAGTAGATGCACCGCGCTGCGAATCAATGTAAATGCGCTATTGCAGTTCAAATATGTACAAGCTATAAAACTTGCTTTGCGACGGAGCGCTTTCGACCGAAATACCACGTTAAAATTGTCGAAGACACTGTCCAAACAGAAAAAAACGTTATAGGAAAATATCACAAAGGGTTGCAAGAGTGCGGCGAATTTCGGAAAGTTTTAACGAGGGGTGACCACCCGCCGAGGGGAGTGGGAGTGTGTCACGCGAGCTTCCATCAATGTGCTTTCAACTGTCATCGTCCGAGCGATAGAGCCACGAATATTATTCTGTTTTCATATGAATTATTTGAACGCACTAAAAGGTCATTGTGTAAAGTATCGATTTTAATATTTTACATAAAGTCATTTGCGATTCACGATACTCAAATAGACCGATGATCGCAGCAGGTATGACTACATGTTGTTATAAACTTACGAAAGTAACTATTAGTGTAATTAATTGACTGTTAATTGTTTGACTGATGAATAATAAATTAGTTCGCAGCCCGCGTTATATCTGTCCGCCGTTCTGGGTAAAACAGGACTTTACACTTACGCTAATTGGAGCGTTTTACATTATACATATTATGCATTATACACGTTAGAATAACAAGTTGTCACATTGTAACCGAAGCCAACCGAAAACATTATATTAATTACAGTTACTTAAAAGACTATCTTTCTTATTTTCACTCTATATCCAGTCCTTTTCCTAACCTATCTGATTCTGTATAAACTATTCATATTGCCGTCATGTTTGCATAATTACATAGCGAACTTTAACCATATTTTGCATTTTATAAATGCCGCAATATCCTATTTCACGAGTGAGCTGCTATAGTTTTAACTTTAATCTACACTGACGTAATATACTTTGCACAAAAGAGCTAACCAAATATTTATTGCTAGAATAGTCTTGCTATTAGCTTTTTATTATTGCTTCTTGTGTCTTTATAGTTATCTATATTCTTTTGAAATTGTGTTTCATAATAAATTTAGCTTATAATACTTTTTGAATTATTACGACCCACAATTCCAACGAAATGAGATAAAGCCGAGACCTTATTAAAGAAGTCATGTAAGAAGGGCGACAGAGTGACTAAGTACATTATAAAAAGTGTATTTACACTCGACCTCACGCGGCGGATGGAGAAAACTTTCGTTTTGGGCGTTTTATGGGCGGAAAAATTGAGAAAAGTTGAAGCGTAACGGCCGGTGGCGACGCAGGATCAGGCTCGGGCGACGTCGAGTTTAATATAATATGTAAATCGAACGGTAGCACCGCGACCTCCCGCTCTTTATCGCCGAACTCATATCGGCTGGACGTATTACATAGGGAGTCGTAAATTATTGTGCAAAAGGCGCTGTCGCAAGTTTTACGGCGGCTCCGGACGGGCGAGGCCAGGACGAGCAAGGGTTACGGGCCCATGAATGCAAATGAGTGACGCTCGCCGCACGGCCGCCGGCCCGAGCTAGCTTTATCGTAAATCATTTACATAAAACCCTACAATGCCGACTGGCGAAGGCACTTACCACCTCGGCCTAAGGTAGAGCAATTTACCTGGAACAGCGAAACGTTTCACAAATTACTTTTATTGGATCATCGGTTTGTTCATGAAACAAATTTTTAACTAATAAACGTAAATATATTTGTTTCTATAAAATATAAAAATATAATCGTTAAGTAAATTATATTGTAATCAGCGAAGCTCTTAACGAATATATAATAGCGTCATTTTATATACTACTAAGTCAAATAATATTTAATTAATATTAACATTTGAAAGTTATTCTTAAGCACAACGTTTAACATTGGAGTTACCTACTGCATAATGTATTATTCACTATGGTTCTTATTCTAACACAATATTCTAAACTTTTTATCAAATCTCTTTTCAAAAGAATTTGCTGAGATAGAAGCTATTCCAAAGAATACGTAAGGTTCCTATTGTGAAGGTTAACTTCCCAACTGACAAATTCGCTTAACTACAGTCGTGTCGCGTAAGTTCCGGCTTATCTTGCAGTTCATATAAAACAAATTTCGCTAGACTGATGGCTCTAGAAGGTGTAGTTGTTGGAAAGTTTTATTTGAATTATACATGTATTTATGAAGTATACTCGTATAGGTAGTCGTATCTATGAAGCGTTGGACCCAAAACTTTCCTAGCTTTATGTTTACAAGGCTCCTAACTACGCAAAAACAACGATACATCAAAAGTGAGTTACAAGTTAACCGGCGGTGACCGGTCGACGCTGGAACGGGTTTCAATTTAAATTGATGCGAGTCGCGAACCTTTTGCGACACTTAGCGATTACAAAATATTTAATTTTACTTATTCAATGGCTGGCAGAATGGCTCTTAGCAGTTGTCAACGTCTTTAACGACTTAACACCGGGATTATTCGCAAAGAATAGATCATCAACGAATCACGAGAGACATCATTCACACGGGCGTACACGTGGCTATTCACGACCAAGGCAAAGAAAAAAGCAAAGGGAGGAGCGTCAAGAGGACCGTCAAAAGGCGGGGCTCTCCAAAACCAGTATCATTATCTAAGCATGTAGGACGCGCCGTAACTGTCGCACTTTTGTTACTATCTAGAAAATATGAAAAGATTTTTTATGCAAAACTTTTCGGTTACTTCTTTTGTTTGCGAAAGTTGGAGCGCGCAACTTTAAACGTAGCGATTTGTAGCGAACGGCGCGGGTTTAAATTTTACGTAGATCGACGGTCTCCGAGAAGACAATAAAGAAAAGCGTATAGTTTGAAAGTTTTCACGAAAACGAAACACTCCAAAGCGGCGCCTCGAAAGTTGGAAGAAGCCGGGGGCGCGATCTCGTGATCCAGCCGTCAAAATAAGAAATATTACATTGCGCGCACTATGTTCATCCACCTCTCGAATGTTATTCATAGAAATATAGATTAGAGATAGACAAATATAGATTCGTATAAAGCATAGCTTTAATTCTTTGTTCTTGTTTTAGTATTTAATGTAATATTATGGAGATGAATTTAAGATGATGTTTGGACGTACAAGCGAAGTAAGCCGATGATCGCATCTCGCATCACGCACCGCGCACTGCGCTCGGCGCTCGGCACACGCCGCACGCCGCCCACGTCGCTAATCCCATTCCCGCGACAAATTAATATGCTCATCGGCAGCTACGTCACTAGATTACCGCGCGTTTATAGCGCGATTGTATTTTAAGTGTATTATCCAATTTAGTGGATATTGTGCGTGTGCTAATCATCGGGCGTGGAGCGGCCGCGAGCACGGCCGCGCTTAGGCGCGAGCTCACCAAAGGATGCAACAACGTGCATTATTGCACGCTGCGATGGAACGAGCTGGCGAACTTAATAGATTTTGTTGCTGCAGTATCCGATGCGGCCAGCATTGCGAAATAACTGGATTATCGTTCAAATTTGTGTTTCGTATACAATCCCGGCATGCGCCCGCTATGTTGATGAGAAAATCTATCGCGGGTAGCGACCCCTGCATTCGCTCATATTATGAACTGAACGTACCGTAATATTGGAATACACTATGTACATGCACCTGGCAAATTGGATATATTTTTATATTGAGGCTTTACTTCAGGGTATATCAAACTTTTCCAGACTGAGATATTTATTTGTTTCAATACGAGTAAATCATAAAAGTATTCGGTAAATATTGCATTCACTTCTATAAAGAGAAGCTCACTCATTATTTTATTACCGGCGCTTGAAAGGATTAATGAAAAAGTGCTGAACAATTACGGAGCGTGCCTAGTATAAATAAAAAAGTACAAATAAAATCGGCAGAATAATTAAAATCGGTGCAAACCATTAAAAGAGCAGTTTATAATAGGAGAGAGCAGAGTGAAGTGTCCTTCATGTAGGCAGTTAAAGAGTTGGAGGAGCGCACTTGAGCACGAGTACTGTAGCGGCGCCACCTCGCGCCGACTGACGAGCCTGCCGACAAAAACCTCTCCTAAGCGCACACCACGCCTCACCTATAATAATCCCACCAACCTCTGTATGCACTATGCACTATGCACTATACACTGTACACTATACGTGTACCCTCTCAAACAGCCTCGCAAGTTAATACCGCCGTTAGCGTAGCACACTTATTGCTAAATACGCTAACTGCAAAACACCACTAATTGTTTCGTCTAACCGCGTATTTTTCATTGTTATGAAAAGAAAAATTTCACCGAGCATTTATTGGATCGCAAACGACAGAAGCGATAAATGTTTTAGTACCGACATAATAATATCCGAGGAAACTAGTAAAAGAAACATAGAAAAGTAAGAAGAGAAGTGATTCATTTTATGTTCTTCCGTAAGAACCGTTAAGACAAAAGATCGAAGGTAAACGAACTCGTTTCGTAATGAAGTTAATAAATACTCTTGGAATTATATTATTTCAATTTATTTTTTTAATAATTAGTTAAGTTAACGACGATAAAATTTTTCATGAATTATATTTTAAAGTTTCGGAGAAATCAGAGCATTCACCTCAATATAAGAAAATAATTTGGTCGTTATATTAATTAGTTAGAGGTAATTCGGACACAATGACTGTGACCTCGAGTGATAAGACTGATATGAAAATGAAATATTCGTATTATCTCAATTGTAATTTTGCTTTTTTAAGATACCTATATATAATTTTTTACCCGACTACGGCAAAGCCAAAGGAGGGTTATGATTTTGACAGGCTATGTATGTATGTATGTATGTATGTATGTATGTTCATCTGTTCCCTCGTAACTTCTAAACCACTAATCAGAATTCGACAAATGACATATCATTAGAAGCGTCTTAATTGTCCGCTGGTTATAGGCTATATAGATTTTCACCAAATTCAATGTGGCGCCCTCTAGCGGACAAAATATACAGAGTAAAAAAATAAAGTTAAGCTAGATATGCCGTGTTTGGTATCATTTTAAAGCGCTTCACTTGTACATTTCGAATATATATATATATTACTAGCATTTGCTTGTGACTTTACCTGTATTCATGGGGTACTTTTATACTTTTTCAGCGTCGTTTTTTGTCGTAGTTGGGTTTTAGTTTTTTTACTTTATCTTGTTCTCAATTCTTATTCAGCTAACAAAACGAAAAACTATTTAACTATAAATATTAAGGCTCAGTGTCACTTTTTCTACATTTTAAAGGACTTGATACTTAATTTTGTATATTTAGAGCTACATATATAACTCAGGCAATTTCCATCAGCTAGCTGTCTGCGGCCTCGACCCTCACACCGCATCAACTGAACACCACGGGTTCAACAAAACAGTTGAATGTCACATTAAACAAATTTACGTACCTACTATTCGTAACCGTCAAAATAGTCGTATTTCAATGATAACACATGTTTTGACATTTATTTGTTAGATAACGAGAGAGCTGGATGCTATTAAAAGTTCGTACGTCAACAGTTCACTGTTGTCAGTATTCGCATTAAGTCGTGAATCGCTTCTACATGATCGCACCTTATACGACGCGACAGAATTGCGTGGCTAACGAGCAAACTGTGACTTAATGAGTTACTCTTGTCATTTTTTAGCGTATCCGCGCTAATTTCTGTATACAATTACGATAATGCTACATTTTCAAGCATGTTTCGTCGGCTTTTGTGTAATTGAAAACAATATTAAACCCATTTTTTAATATGTCACCCGGTTCATAATTAAGTTGGGACTTTTTCATTTCACTGTCACGTATTGCTCTTTGAAATAAGCACAACATAAAAGTGGCAACGCGAATGTTGGCAAAATCTCATGCACGGCTGACAGTTTTGCTGGTTTTAGGCTTTTTATTACAAACATGTGAGAAATTTGAACAAACAAAATATTCAGGGTACGAAAGTGGAATTTTTCCGCATCTAAAACATCGACGTGGAAAATGCCATTACTTATTTACGATGGCAGATATTGATTTCACTTAGATGCGTCAACTTTTTAATGTCGGCCATAACGGCATGGATTGCTTGTAGAGAAGGTTTGATCAGCGGTAATAGATCACGTAGCCCGTCACAAGATATATGGGCGGCGGCCATCGTTCCTCAGACAACATGCTAACATATATGCAATGCATACATTGATACTCTAACATTCCGCTTTACCTATATCCATGATAGAAGACACTTTTACGACTGTCAATGCACTGTACCTTCTTGTGACTAACTTTGAGTTTAATCGATGCAACATTTATTCGATAGCCCGACGTTGGAGTGCAATAACAATAGATTCAGACGTTTATAGGTATATACGGTCCAATTCCATCCATCTCATGAATAGTGCAGAGATAATCTATCGTCTCCGATACTGTTACCGTTCACTGCATAGTGCATACCGTTGCTACCAAACGTTGGATCAATAACTTCAAATACGGTACGTCGGTTACCGAGTGTCACGTGACACCGATGGCGTTCCCGTGGTTTCCTCACAAGGATGGCGAGATTGTGCCGCAGCCGGCAGCACCGTGCCAAATCCGTGCAAGTGCGAAAGGGATGAACGAAGGCTGTGTCTGCGTTCAAGTGGACAAAGCGCACGATGCGCGAGTTAACCGGTTATACTTGTTTATTTTGCACGCATTCCAGCCGGCCGGCCAGGAGAGAACGAGCCGTTCCCGGTCCAATCAGGAACTCGATTTCTTCGTTCAAACGATGACCTTGAATTTTAAACGAGCTTTAGGCGATCGCCTCTCACGTTGCAAACTTAAAGCAGAATTCAGTTCGTCGTATTACTAAACAAAAACATTTTACCCTATAATTTGGGAACATTAATAAAACAATAGCTCGCTAATAACAACGATCGCATATCTACTCTCCTTCTTATTTGCATATATTAGAGAAAATCTCTTAGCTGCGATATTATACGGGTTTCGTGTCACGTCCACGATGAGAATTTACTTTAATTGGCAAATAATACGTAGGGCAATTAAGGATGCTACGGCGGGCGGAGGCGCGCGTGACGCGACTAGTGAATGTACGTATTCAATTATGCAAACAGTCTCTCGAAAGAACTACTCCGGCTCATTTACACTTGTTGACCGTGTACCGTGTACCGTGTACCGAAATGATATTGTGTTTTTCAACGAATATTCTGCCTTATAACGTCAAAGGAAATCTAGTCGAGTAGTATGCGCTATTCATTTTGTTAAGAAATCAGATAGCAGTATTGTTTCCGTATAGAACGCCTTTCACTTCAATGTACAATGTACTTGCCTCTCATTACAAGAGCAATTTAGCTAAACTTTCACTGACTATACATTCAATCAGAAGTGGAGTGGTTAACTGATTCTTTGGAGCAGATAAAGCATCAATCGACTGGGGGCTCGCAGGCATTGTTACATGGAAATATCTAGTTTTTCAACTGTACTTCAACAGTTTAATTTTACTGTTTGCGCAATAAGTTTGTTTTCTATAAAAATATACAAGGAATCTTGTAGGTCGTAATTATATTTTTACTCGTCAGGCCCAAAAGAACATTTTATAAACTTAATAACACTATTGGTAGCTAACAAACGTCATATTCATACTACATATTGAGATATATGTATTTGAGAAATAACATGTTTTAATACATAAATGTATTGATTTTACTTTTCATATTGTATAATTCATGGGGAAACGAGCATTCAAAAGCGTCTGTCGAAATAGGCGAATAATTATTCTGCATTAGCACTTAGCAGCATTTTTACTTTACGCGTGAATGAAGTGACATGTCGAGATAGCGTTGCGAGAGCATTCGAGTGTCGCGTCCCGCCGGGGATATCACAATTGTCATGTAAAGCGCTCCAGCTAGATCTGCCACGGGCCCTCTTTGCCTCGGGCTATAAATGCACTTTCGCGAACGATAGAATGTCGATTCCAGTAATTCACTGCCGACAGCCGTCGACCTGGGATCCGGGAGAGATTTTATCTTTCGCGCTGACGGCGACTCCTCGCTAGATGAGCTTTAGAAGACGTCTTCCGTGTAACTGTTTCCGCGCATTAAAGCTATACATTAAACTCGAGAACAACTATAATTTCTCTAAGTAATACATGAATCATTATACATTCTGTTCGTGATATATTATTATTTATAATATTTTAATAATTGTAAACTTACTAAGAAAACAAACGCAATTGTATATTGCAAATAGTACTAATAATCTGAGATATATCTTTAAGAGAAAGTTGTCTTGCATGACACAACATATCAATACGACTATAAAATTGAATACACATTATAAATTGAATGTACATTTACATTTGTATCTCTTTAAAGCCTTTATGATTTTAATGCTCAGTTGTCTCTACATGTATAAATAAACATTGAAAGTCAACATGATAAATAAATTAAGGGTAATGGTGTTATAATTTTAGCTTCTAAGTGGATATTGTTAATTCAACACATTTACGTAGCCTTTCTGGGAATCCGGGCATCGCGACCCTGCAGCTGACATCGCGGGCGCGTATAATCTGTCAGCGAAGTGTTCATCTAAATGTTTTGAATAAATTAAACGATGCAGACGTACCGTAATGGAATGTTATCGTTTAAGAATAGGTATTCGGCTTTACAATTATTCATTGTACCTACTTCGTAATCGTTTTCGTAATTTGCTAGTACATTTATTAGTTCCATCGAACGTTGTTTTTAGTCAGTGATCTCTATTAAATTTTGTCAACTAAAATTTCAATTTCATTCAAAATATTGTAAAGCACTTTATATTATGCAAAACGAACACGACCAACACGGTTAAAACTTTCGTTATACATATTCTAAGCTAGTTAAGCCGCCTGCTGGAATTATATCTTATGCATGCATTTTCATTATGTCATTTTACTATGTACACGTACGTGTACGTGTAATGTAATAATGTATAACATGTGCGGTGAGCGGTGACGTCACTGCGCAGCCGTTGCGAATTTCGGCGCGTACGGCATCATGGCAGCGCCAAGGTCGGGACTGATACACTTCGCATGTAAATGAGCTAGATAAAGTCGCGCTTATTACGCCCTACACCCGACAACGCGGCCTCCATCGACATTATGGACCCTCTTCAGATGCCTTTATTTTATTACGAGTGTGTCAAGAAAGGAGGTTAATGGTCTAAATTACACGCAATGGCAATGCTAGCTGTTCCCATAGATACTGTGAACCGGAAGTCTACGTGGTAATATACGGAGTTAACGAAACAAATTATTTTTAACTATAAGCCCGGAATAGTTTGTAGTGTATTTTTTAATGACTAACTGACTAATACTAATATTGGTATTGGAATTTGTACTTGGAAGTCTGGCTAATATACTTTCAATGTGTCTCGCGTAGCTTAGCAGTACTTAGTAGATTTTATCAGACTAAAGAAAGTTGGTGGGGGCAAGTCTCTCCAGGCTCACCGTTTAATTAAAGGTCGCGGGATGCGCAGAGCGAGGAGCGGAGAGCGGAGAGCGGTTATCCGAGGAGCAGGCACAATGGCGGCGCAATATCGGATGGAAATGCGCGGCATGTAGGAATTCGCCGCATGCCACCCTCCTCATTGGGAACGATTCCCGGTATTTTTTATTGACGACTTTGGAAATACTGTGTGAAATAATACGATTTCCTCCAATGCAAAAAGATTTAAGTTACTGAAGAATACTATTGGAAATGTTGCGCAAAGTAGTGAATACATTAACAACTTGGTCTAGGAAGCAACGAGTGCAGATCGCGATAAGAGGCTTTGCTATTGTACGCTATCGAGATACTGCGTGGCGATAAGTTTTAAGACGACGGGAAAGTATAAACGAAAAGTAGAATAAGAGTCTATGAAGCCGAGAACACTATTTAAAAATATACTTTACTTTGCCTAATGGACACGGCACGACAGTATTTTTCATCCGCATTCTGCTCTCGGTGGAAATATTAAATTTAGACTCGGACATTTTTAGACAGAACAAATTCAGAGGAGCGCGCTGGTATGCGGCACAAAAAATTATTGGATAGTAAAGATCAAGCGATTTAAACTTTTAACAGTTATTCACGTCATTGCAGCTGTAAAAAGAATTTAATGTAAACTTTAATATACGCAATAGTAAACTTTATTTCTAGATAATTTCGTTGTAAATGTTTATTTACTTAGTCGAGAGTGAAGAAAAACAATAAAACAAATCTTATTACGACATTAATTCTCGAAAATTTAGTCTATAATTTTTCTTTTTAGTGAATTGCAACATCATCACGTAACAATTTATCTAATGCAAACACCCGCTGGGACATCGATGTAATTGACTTTTTAATAAACTACAATTGTGCTCTAGTTGTATAATCCGTTTAATTAGCACTTGTAACAGTGTAACAGTGTACCAGTGGCGTAACAGTGAGATATCGACGGGTGATCGCAGATCGCAAGGAGTGCGCCGCTCGCCGGCCCGAGTGCAATTTTAACAGCGAGTGGCGAAATCGGAGATCGAACGAAACGTGACACCTCACTTATCACGCGATATGAAAGTTGGACATGTTATTAAATTTTGTTTCAACTTCAAATTTTCGATATTCTTTTTAATTCTAACAACAACGGTTTCGTTTTAAACTTGAAATCGATTATTGCGGACTTAACAGGGACTAGTCAGTGTAACATGCTCTACAAAAATGAAAACATTTGTATGCGAAAATAAAACAAAGAAATCAACACCTGAACAATTAGAATCGAATACGACAATTTATGCAGCAATTATTTGAAGCACGCTGGCGTTCAATCCAGGTCAGATTAAGTGATTTTTAACTAATAAAAACGATGGCATGCGACGAGAGCCACAGCGTTGCGCAAAATTAATGAACGTTCCTTAGCGGAAAACAGCCGCCTCTCATTATTTATATTGCAATCAGAGCATTATAAAGTAATTCGAACAAGTTATCTATTCGATTTAAGTCGCTGGAATGCTTCGATTATAATAACTGCTTTTAATAACGGTAATATCGTGACGTTAATAACACATCTTCGTAATGCAGTCAGTGAACGGCACGGAGGCTGAATAGACGGAGACTCATATACTCGTACGTATATTGAATCACGTAACGTCGACTGGCGATTCGAATGGCGAATGGCTCTGTCTCGGCCGCGTCTACTCGCGTCTACTTGACTACCTCCGATTCGCGCCGGCTTACGGACATTGTCGACCGAGCTTTGCATTTGGCCTTGTTCGTCTATGCAAATACTCGGAGAATACATTCTCCCAGTTTTATTGGAAATTTTTAAAACGTTTTTATTCTTAGTAACTTATTGAACTAAGTCTTTTATAAAAGCATTGTATGCGTAATGTAGCTGGCGAGATATAAATACATTTAATAGCCGGAAAGTCGACCAATTAGATGGTAAGCGTGTCATCAAACAAACGTGGGCATTAAAAAGTCATCAATTGGCGCGCGGCGCAGGCACGCGGCCAGTCACAAAGTTCATGAAACAACTCCGCTGCAGAAAACAAAGCCTTAGTCCAGATTACTGGCAGCTTTAAAACGATCCAAATGTTCTGCAACGAAACACTTAGCCGAAGGCCTCTAAAACATTCGAGCAGTCTGAATGGAGCCTTCGGTATCGATTTGTAAGCAATACTTAAGTTAGCTTTACTCTTTTGACATAATAGGAACGAAAGCTTTCTAGGTTTCAAAGTTTTAGCAATTATTTCTTCGGCAAAGGCGATTCTCTTGCCGCGTTGTGGTTGAAAACCTTTTTAAGGGGAAAACAAAGTACAAAATGAACGATAAGCACAAACAGGAAAACTGGGAATTTTGCAACTCCAATGTTGAATCTACGCTGGCGTGAAACGAATATAGCTCATGGTTATAATAATAGTGGCTTATCGCGGGAACATTCAATTATATTAGTTATCGTTTCTTTATAATATGTTTACTCCAAATTACTTACATATTTGTAGGGTTTTATTGTATGTAGGTCTTTATATTAAATATACTGGTGCAGAACCAGTTATTCAGTTATTTAAACTAAATTTCATACTATTTCATTTAATTAACAGTCTCGATTTTCGAAGTTCTGCACCATTATAGGCAATATTAAATTTATATGAAATAACGATTTTATCAATAGTAAAGCTGATCGTCAACATAATAGAACTATTGCGTGAGTGTTAAAGCTGTCAAGAGATCATATTTGGTATAATTATACAATGGAGTTGCGATGGTGGTCGTGCTTTTAAATAACCGGCCAGAGGTCAACTTTCACAATATAAATGTCAGCACCTACGTATTTTGTAGGTTTTACTTATTCCCACTTATTCCATATGTTACAACACCATAGATAAGTTATAGTTAAGTTGATTCCAAAAGATTTTAAAAGACCGAAAGACGTGAATTTTTTACAATTAAAAATCATTACGTAAATCTATTATGGCAAATCGACAAATTATACACGTGATTTTAAGCATATTATTTACTTTATATCTTATTGGTGTACGTCAGAAACATGGTTAAAGCGGTAAGTAATGATGCGTTAAACGGCCCAACGTCACGTAGGCAGACATAATAAATTGAATTTGTTTACAATTCAATCACGATTTAACATAATTTGTGTATGCATATCGACAAAAAATAGCTATAGCCAATTACAAAAAATCGCTAATAGCCAATGACGTCAGTTCTCTTAGTCAGGCCCGGTCTTAACGTTGTTCTACAGTCAAATGCAAATATATTTAAATCTGATTGAACTAATTACACTATTCCATTACTGTGTAAATACATCGAATTTCGCTTTGGTGTTCAACGTAGGAAGATATCTTCGCATCGACGAGGTAAAGTGAGTAAGGCAATAAGCTCGGTTTAATCAACACAACACGTAGCCTAATCAAATATGACCCCCTCGTCATATTGCGTAATTGAAGGCTTAATCACGGGAGACGTTTGCGCGACACGACGCTAGATGCGGGTAGGGAGAGCGTGTTTGATCAGCTCTCGATTGCGTTACACACGCGAAACTCGACCACGGCGTACCCGCCCCACTACCGCGAGCCGTTGATACAGTTATATTGATAATAATCATTTGGCTACCTTCCAAAACTTTTGTTATACACACAATTTTAAACTTCAAAACGTTGAGCCGTAATAAAGTTGTACGGACGATAGAAAACGTTCACTGAAAAGGAAGATAAGCTCATGGTAGCCGAGGCATTCTCATTGTATGGGACGTGTGATACCACGATGTACAAAGCTCGCACAATGCAAGTCCATTCTCCCATTGTTTAACGTCTCGGACTAAACACGTTGCTGGCTTTAAGCGAATTACGACTTTGAACTTCAAACGTATCAGACGCGATTTTATCAGTTTTGAAAGTAAATTTTCTCTTAGTACATTTTCTTGTACTACTGGAAATTCAGACGATAATCCGCATTCCGAGTTTGAGAAAACAAATGCTTCGCAGATATAAATTTAACAGCATTGCATTGTAAAGTTTACGCGAATAATGGGTTTGAAAGGCAAGGAATTGCTAATTACCATGTAACAATAACGTCTGTCTTTATTTAAAGGATCGTGTTTATAATATATTGTAAGCGCGATTGAGCAAACGAGACGCAAAAGCGTAAATCTTTGTTGAGCGAGCGGGCCCTGTCGCGATCCCACTGAGACTTTATCTCTTGATCGCGTTATTCAGCCGAGCATCAAAGGAAAATATGAAGGGAAATATTAAGAAACGAGAGTGTCTTTTATTATTCTGTTTCACTAAAACGATTCGCTTTTTATTATGGGTGATTAATACAAATTCTGTTACGATAAAAAATAAACGTTCATATTATAAAATTAATGTTGGATTCAAATAAGTTATAAAGCCAAATTATTTACTGTAAATAATAATTACAGATCGCAATGTTGATTGAACAAATCAGAGCGTTATCGGTTGAAAGCCGCGGGCGATGCAATGGCGGAGGTGCGTGTTTACATACCGGCTTTAATTTTTATCTTTCAACGTCCATTCCCCAAAATATTTACGTGTTATCACGTCATTTGGTTTAAATGATAACATCATATCACGAAAGCATGTACTGGTGCGCCTAAAAGTATGACTTTATTAAATTAACTTAACAAAATATCCTATATTGTATTGTAGTTAATAAGATATTCGTATAACAACATATGAATTGTAAGCCATGAAGAAATACAGTAAGATATATGTTATTGCTTTGTATTATTATGTACAGTGAGTCAAGGCGCCGCAGAGTCATCGTCCTGTTCATTATATCGCGCGATGCCAATTCCCATACAATAGGAGACGATGGGGCGGATGACGTCATTCCAGACTAGCCTTGGAATTGAGGTCGGTGCTTGAAATGGCGGCAGTGTAAATGTTGCCTTACTCAGCAATAAATCAAACAAAAATACATACGAGTATTGTTTTACGTTAATGATTATTAATTATAACATATCTTGTAAAGAAATATGTTTCCATTCATTGGCGATTCGATTAGAAAATATGAGGTATATTTGAATATGTCGATAATCTTACCTTGATACTATCGTAGCAAGCGGTAACTCTTCCATTCTGCACTTCGACGGTGGTCGGGGGATGTGCGAACTTGCACTCGTTGTCCGGTCGCGAGCACTTATTCCGTTGGAACTCACGGCACACTTCGAGCTGGAGCCAGCGAGAGTCTTTTCCGTTGAGGAGGCTATTCATGTTCACCATGGTTGCCATCGTTGTACTAGTCGTGAGGGATATCGCGCACAGTTACGCAGAACGGGTGCGGCGCATAGGCGGAGGGGAGGGCGAGCGCGCCCGCGCGCTCCTACGTTACACTTGTCACACGCTAGTCACGGGGGCGATACGGCGCTCGCGCACCCTTCACTGAACACTGCTGCACTCGGGACACTCGCTCGGAGGGACAGACGAGTCGCGCCGATTTATGCGCGAAGAGATTATTAATTTACAAAATATTAATCTTACAATTAAGTTAGAAAGACACCGAAGTTGCAAGCTTAATTAGGCAAGTAATTAATTATTATCACACGCGTTCGTATCGATGTTGACGGTTGACTTTAGTAGAGGGCGAGCGGTGCTTGGTGTGCGAGCATGGCGGCGGCGGCCGGTGCGGGTCTGGGCGGGCGACGGTGGGGCGCGAAAAAAGCGGAATTAGCGGCTCGGCGGTCAGCGAGCAAGCCGGTGCGGTGCGGGGCTCAACTCTGCGAACAACAAAACACACTGGTTACTCTCCGGGCACTGCGCCCCGGAGCCAAGCACAAGCGGCTACCGGGTTAGCAAGCGACCTAACAGCCCCTTTGTGCTCACGGTTACCTCTTAAGTACCACGCTCGCACAAAGGAAATCTTACAGTCAAATGCAAATTAGTTGTTACTATACTTTAACAATTTCGTTAAAATAGCAAAGTTGAACATTTTTTAAATTACACATGCATAAATATACAGCATTGTTACAGTTTAAACATTGTGACGGAATATTTGTATTTCATCTTGCTTACATACTTTGCATCATACTGTAATGAAAACAAATTCTATTAAAACATTGGTATAAATAGGAAGTGGTACGAAGAAACGCATTTATCAGAGATTCATTTCTTGTTCGTGTTTCTGAATATTGGGGTGTGGGTAACGCAGCACGATACAACAGATTCAGATAAACGATTAGAATATATGAAATATATATTTCTTTCATTTATGTTTATTTTTAATTTTTAAAAAACAAAAAACTATCTTGACAATAAGATAATTAAATTACGTAACAGTCAGATAATAGTTAAGAGGTCAAACAGTTTTATCCTAGGTATTTCAGAAGATATTAATCGAAAGTATTGAAGGTTTCACAACACTTGTTTTAAAATATAATATACGGAGCTAAATGCTTGTTAAAGACGCTGTCATAGCGACGGTGTTTCAATTCATCATAATATGCGATGTATGTACGAGTATGCTTGACGATAACCAATGTGTAGTTCGAATGTAGTGTCGGTGAGGATGTGGGAGGATGACAGGTGATCACGGATCAGTGTGGTGTGCACGGACAGGTGTCCCTAGCAATAACGTTCGCCAACAGACATAAATACTACTCCCCACCACAACCACGGATTCATACAAAATAACTAGCCCATAAATTATACAGAAACACGCCAAACTGTGTCACTAAAATGAATATCATAAACACGTTGCTCAATAAAAATGAGTGTTAGAGGTGTATAATCACGGAAAAATTCGTTGTGTGGGCGTCGAGAGGCGAATCGTGACGGTCTGGAGCCGAGAAGTAGAAAAACTTGTGAAACCAAATACTATCGTAATGTTCTATTTAAAGCATAACCCAGTTGAAAATAGCCCGGTGTACGGCAACGCAACGACGCGCCCAACATCGTGCATAATCTACAAATTTTATTTTTGATGGTGGCAAATGCAGCGTTATTTTTCTCGTCCTCTGCCCGCCAACTTTGACAGCAACACGTTCAGAGTTGAAAGATATATCTCATTAACAGTTATTCACTTTTATTGCTGCGTACATTTGCTTGTTTTGTTTGTGAGAGAAATTCTATCAAAATTTTACGTGAATATATTTTACAACTACTAAGATATTGATTCAAAATACATTTTATTTAATTCTTATAATAGTTTTATAAATATGAGTGAATATGAATATAAGTGATTTTTATAAATCTGAGCACGACAAACAAAACGTTTTAGACTGAACCCATCAATTTATTTTACGAACTGTAAGGACTGAAATATAAAACCCCGCATGTACATGCACACAGGCATTTGAACAACGATCGAATGCACATCGGCAAAGTAATCCCGCAGAGTACACATAACTAAACATGTTCAAAGCGGAATGGTCATCGTTTTATTTTGAGCATTAAACAAGAAATCGAGAATGGCACCGTCAAAGGATATCGCCAGATTTCTTTAGCGGCCGCGCCGCCGGCTCGGTGCCTTCGGTGCTCGACACGCACGGGGAAGACATTCAATAACCAAGTGAAAAGATTACCAAGAGCAATCAGACGGAAGCAAATCTAAATAAGAATCTTGTGAGAGCGGTCGGGCGCTGGGGTGAGGCGGGGGGATGAAAAAACAGTCGGGCCCGATCCTTTGTGAACGAATATTCGATCTAGTCCCTATCGAGAAATTTATCGTGAACGCTTAAGAGATTCGCGAACACTGCGGTAGAGTGCATAAATTGTTATCTCCGTGGTCTAGAGGCTCGCTCGCATCCGTGGTCTTGACCGGGATTCGAACCTGGGTCTCCCACCTTTTGGAAGGGCGCTCTCACCACTGAGCTATCAAGACAATAAGAATGCGACTCGCATCAAATTGCTGTCAAATATACTTTAATATAAGTTTGTACATTCATCTGACAATCTTATATAATACAATCGGACAATACACTTTGGACAACATTTACTAACACGCTTTTTATAAAATAAATAAAAGTGAACTTTTTTACACGTAATTCAACATACATTGGTCGACTTTTAAAGGCAAAAACATTTACTAGTTTAGTAATCTATTTGAAAGCATTCACAGACGTGACGTCAGGTTGTATTACTTCATTAGAGGTTTGACCTCACATTACCTACTAGTCATTATCATGGACGGTAAACAGCTAGATTTGCTTGAGTCTGTGAACCGTAATTAGTGGGCTTATGTTAAATAACTAATCTACAAGCTAGATACATACAGCTTTACAAAAATAAAAGTAGAACTAATCCCAAGTTCGCTTGCGTTTGTAACACGTGTTTAGTTTAGTAACGGTAAAAAAATTAATCTTGGCTGAAAATAAACGTAAAAAAAATAAAAATTTTACGAATGAAAATGAATGCAGTGATTTCAAAACAGCTCGACACTTAATGTCAAATGAATGCACATTGTAGCTCACTCTACCGCACCTTTCGCCGTACGACTCGTGATTGAACTTTACGCGACATTTGCAGGCACATTCACTGCTGACACGCCGTCATTGTTGCAGCTACGATTACTAATATAATTGTTGTTCGTCTCCACTCTGAGCTGGGGAAGCTTACAATAAGGCTGTGATATTTTCATCGGTAGGTACGCTAACCTAATTTACGTATAAGCGGGCCTTAGACAATTTAATAAGCCATTTTCGGATAATCTTTATTGTACATAATAATTAAATTTAACCACTCATTTATTCAGAGTGGAATCAATGAACCAAGAAATCGTAGTAAAAGCTGTAAGCCGGTAAGCGATCGATGCTTATTTATTAATTGTTCACAAGTGGTTTATTAGGTACTGAATTCCTGCTGTAAATGATTTAATAAACTTTATATTTTCTTGTAAAGTCAAAATCATATTACAAAAGATTTTTATGAACTTCGAAATAAGGGATTCTCAAACAGATTTCATACGTTAATGGATAAGTACTTATAAAGTACGTAACCCTTTAAATATCTAAAACCAACAGTACCTTTTTAATCTTTCGTCGAATAAAGAACCCAGTTAATTAATTTTATGTTTGCTTTAAAAACAGTCTCGTTCAGTAAAACGAGTATTTACGGAAACACGTGCTTTTAATTATTTTGTCTAACAATAACGCCTTGAACGTGAATAATAACATTCAAAAAGATATTGAGTTAATTGTGTTACATTATAACTAATAGAGCGTAAAGTGAATGTTGCAATGTATGAAGGTTTTATTGTTGAAACTGTTACCGCAATTGATATCGGGTTAAGGTTACAAGGCAAGCATTAAAAAATATTATTAGGTAAGGCATAATGCTTAAATAGTGCTTGACATACAATTTTGTTTTTATACTCGGTTATGAGGTTGTTTCAGATCGTAAACTAAAACTTCTTAGAACGTTTGACAGGTTGTGCTCTCAAAAAATAAATTGATAAGTACCTAAGTTTTTCGTGACGGAACAAATTAAAACGGCCATCGAAAAAGTGGTTTAGTTGAGATCCCTTTGTTATCATTGAATGGTGTTATCGCGACTGGAAACGGCTATTGTCAATTGGAGCATTGCGTTGTCCGAAAGATAAAAAGTGTTTGGTTGCAAGGCCAGGCGGTAATAAGGCGGAAAATGGGTTGACACGAACAGGAGGTGACCTTGGTCGGGCCGCGCTCTATCGCGTCACTCGCAGACGCAGACTGGAACAAAAAACACTAATAGTCTACCTGACTACTCGCTTCATTGGAGCAATGACATACTCATTGCCTTCAATACCACATTGCCTCATTAGCAGACTTCATAGCGCTATGTGTCTGGATGAAAAGTGTCTCGAAAAGTGCTGCAGCTCCGTGCCTAGAATGTTTATTTAATCACCAACAAAGTGCCTTCTAAATTTTAATAGCCGTAATTAATTACTAGATTAAAATCAATGTTTCTGTACAAAAGTTGTTCGTACATTTTGGGCTTTTGAAGCCGTATTCTTCAGATGATTAATGTTCCTCGGCCTGACAGTTTTCCCATGTTTCTCAGAGATTATTGTTGAGGTAACCTATCCTAATATTAACATTGTATTAATTATTCCTTATTGTTATATTGTATACAAGTCTTCCCTTCACTCTAAACCTGCGTGGCCTTATATCGGCTTTTAACATAAATACTCTTTGCATAAAATATTGTAACGACAAATTAAATATGTTTATAGAAGTGAAAGCTATTTGAATATAATATCTTAGTAACTATGGACAAACTCAAGTAAACTGAGAACTTTAGTCATGTAATAAAACTATAATTCTTCGATAGCCAAATCATAGTAAATTTCAGCACACATATATTTAAATACAGCGTATGCAATATTCATATGGTAATTTGTAAGTAGCCTATTAGCGACCCGCTCAGTCTTAAGCCGGCATGACCAATTAATTAATTTTTATTATTTAACGATATCCGCTGTGTGCAGACAGACGCTGGTAGCAAAGTTAATAAACGCTCCGTATTTACAGACACATTATTTATCAAACATGTTTGTTCTGTAAAGTACGACCAAATTACGCATGTCAATTTAGGAATAAGGCAGTCAACGAGGAAAATTTAATTTTTAAATGTGATATTTATATCGAATTCAGTCATGTTTATAATAACGTCCGTAGTTGGAATTAACGGAAAATAATCTCTATTTTAAAGAGGCCAAGGTTCTATTTCGTGAGAGAATGTCCTGCGGTCCGATGCGATGTGACTCGCAAGTGATGTCACCGATTTAACATTTGTTATTCTCTGCATAGTTCTATATTTGCTGGTCGCGCGTGGTTGACTCAGCTCATGCTTTTTGTAGCTATAAATTTGAAAAATAAAGTTCAAATAAGGCGACGTAAGACAGAAGGAGGAGCGCAGATGTAGATATATTCATGAAGAGTAGGAATATAAGGATATCTATAACTATGTTATACGTTTGAAAGTTAAATAACTTTAAGTCGTAAAATCATAGTTATAGTTGGACACTTCTTCATTAAATTCAGAATACGGTCTTTTGTACAATGGACCAAATTTGTAATATTTGATTCAATTTGGTCAATATTGAACTCATCAGAAAATATAAAACGTATGGTATTTATCAAATTGCCCTGCTTAGCGTTTGCGAGGTACATATTTTACCTATTGGTGGTTTTAATAACTTTTATTAAAAACAAATTTGTATAGTAGACGAGACACACTTCTGTCTATAACATTTACAAACAAGTCATTAAATTAACTGATATAGCAACAGTATATTCTTGTACCGTGTGACGAGAACAGGTATACGCATGCATATTAAAAAACCAACAAATCTCTGTAATAATGAGTGAAACAAAACGAATGATTAGCCGAGCACGTAGGTCAGTTCCGGCAGTCAAAACAAAAGCCATTGTTAACGTGGGCAGAGCAGATCGCTAGCAGACCTATTCTTGCATTCAGGACGTGTACGAAGTGCATTAAGCTGCCTTTGGGGACGCCTGCAGACTCGTAATTAGCGGGAGAAGCGAAAAATTTGCGACGGCTTAAAATTTACGAGGCGCAAATTACACGACTTCGGCGCTATCGCTGCAGCGCCCCATTAATGTGCGCGCCTTATCGGGGACGGACCCGGGACGCGGCGCGGCACCCGGCACCCGGCACGATTGTGCGAGCACGTTAAACTGATCGCATCGACAAAACGAAAAAATAAGCACACCACTGAATACGGGAATATGCCAGATAAATAACGGCCAACATTATGGCCATAAGGGAAACTTGAATTTATTTATTGGGATCGCTTCTAGATCTATGTCGATTTGTTTGTTTTTAGATTTTTCCTCTGTTTTATGATAACGCGTTCTGCTGTTTTATTTACGTGGGCTATCAGGTCTATACATTGTTATATTTTAAAGACATACATTTGTCACTTTGTAGGAATAGAAGTCATTAGTGTTATTATTATAAAACTAAACTAATTTCTATCTATCAACCAAGAAATCGAGCTTAACGTTGCTAAAACCGTACAGCTAGTATAGAATTTATATGACAAAATGAAAGACAGGCGTTTAGATTATCATTCATACGGCATTAAGTCAGTTAGAGCGCAGATTTGATATGGAATATTTGCATTGAGTTAAGAATGTAAATTGGTAACGTTATTCGACGCTGCAAAGTTTCCCGCAGCAACCCCTACAGATAGCTCATTGTGTCCGTATGACCGTGCGCGTCTGTCATGCTGAATTCAGCAACTATGCCACGGACAACACTGAATGCGGAATAATTTTGCAATTTGCTTCTCGCAATCGTTGCGAAATAATTAAGATACAAATATTTTAGATGCTGCGCAGTTTATTAAAGTTGTGCGTGATTATTAATTGTTTTATTACACTGAGTCTTATCATATATTACAAGAATACGGTGATTAAATTTCTATATAATATAAACATAAAGTTAAAGAAGCAGAATGTCTTATAGAAATAGTATTCCTATTCAATATTTTTCATACTTTAAATAATAGATTTTTATACCGAAATCATCGAAACACTTATTTTTTTTCGAAATAAGGTAACTAGTATATTCAGTTTTTTAATAACTATCTTCTGAAAAAACGTATTTTTAGGTTATTCAATGATAGAAGTTATAATGTTTGTTACAAATGTTGAAAGTTTAAAGACACGATTCAAGTTGCATTTGGCAGGTTTTTCAAGTTAGTGATTTAATTTGAGAATTGCGACAAAAACTAGAATTAAAGTCTTGATACATTTTTCCTGTTGATTTTGGTCATACGTTTTTTGTTATAATGATATGACTGTGTTATATGGCTGATTAATTTCGTTTTTAATTTGCAAATTAGAGCGATGTGTCACGTCAGTTCATTCTAGGCGTAGATAAGATAATTTTTTTAGATAGCGTTATCAGAGTAACATTTTGTGGTACAACTATGCAATTATGCAGATATATTTATGACTTTCCTGTTATATTTTGGACTATTCATATTTCCCAAGAGATTTTAAACATAGAACATTGGCATTACTATTCAAAGTCAGGTCAGTAATGACCATCAATTGTGCGGGATTACAAACCAATACGTACGTTTTAATAATAATATTCTTTCATGGAAGTACACATCGAAGCTTTGTTTTTACATACCTTTCACAGTTAGTAAAATATAAAAAATAATAATCCAGAGCGAGCCGTCTATTGACAGACGTGTTATTGTTAGGAGCAGGTAGCGGAGCCAGCTGTTACCCTCGTAGATGGAACGTAGCGAACAGACCATTGTGGACCTTACTTGAATCAATATACCGACATTTTAAAAATTAACACATTCAGTTTTGTACGAGCTCGATTTTAAATCTTTTTTTCATTTAGCGCGTTACGGCTCTACGTTTGAGTACTTTGAGCTCATAACTAGCAGCGCGGTGCACATTCATACAGAATACGATTTTTTATTTGCAATGTTTGTCAACTTTTTATGAAAAATACAAGTTTTGATGTTTTTCGTAACACAGTGAGGAATTTCGAGGGTAAATCAAACACTGCATAAGATAAGATTTACGTAATTTTTAGGGTTCCTTAGGGAGATTAGTGATTAAAGGGGAACTTCGTAACAATGTACAATTAATTTAGTCTGAATGTAGTAAAAAATCGGTACTCATGTACGGTTCTACTAAAAGATAAAATTAAACTTATGATTTTAAAATGAGAAATTACGTTTTTGAAACGAACAATATAATGAAAAATGTATAATTGGTATTTGTAATTTTAGCACATAAACGGACTGCAAAAAATAATTTCGAACATTCTCTAAATGATACTTTTATAATACAACAGAACCTAGTCTATTCTCAAATTATACTTAAAGACATTCTAGATGTCTTTTCAAAAGAAAGGAAAAAAATAAAATTATTATCTCTGAAAGTACAATCACTAGAAATTTGAATAAAAAATTAAAAGTTAAGAAGCAGAAGAAAAAGGGTAATCTGAGTAAAGCGTTACAATAGTGCGGAACCCCTAAATAAAAGTTAATTCGCACTTGACCAATTTATTTTGGAAATCTTTCCTCTTATCTTAGCGATACTTTATATTATCTGCAGATAACGATATTAAAAAGCAGTTTAGTCTGCTCTATCTTTGGTAATGTATTACAGAAATTCTAGGGATTAGTAATGCCTGGTTGGAATGATACACGTATTTAATGTGAAAGTTTTAGCAAACTAAAGGCTGAAGTTAAAAGTGCCGTTACGGGATTAGAAGGATTTCTACTTAGCGAACTTTTACGTTATTGGCAATATCGATGAAAGCTTTAGCTTTCGTGCCCTCGTGCAAGCGCGAGCGTCTGCCACTGCACGGAACGGGTTCAACTAATTGCAAAAGCTCTCATGCGGGCCGTTACAAAGTCCTTACCCAGCTACCCAACTACCCAATTGTCAACACATATCACTTAAGGAAGTCGACCGTTTACGCTAAATGACAAGTCTGTCGAATTTCGGAAATCGCCCAAAAACGGTATCCAAAATTTCGAATCACTTATCTCACGGGAAAAATACTGGTGCCACGAATCGAACACGCAAATATAATTTCACTATATTTCACCAAGTTTCACGATAGGTACACACTTTAACGCGACATCCGAATTCGACCATAAGTTGCTAATACCTAGTATAATTAGCGTAACACTTACATGATGAGGGATAAACAAGCCGGGTAAGGGGATGTGAATGTCCAAAAGTCAAATCATAGCAAGTCGCACTAAGTTAAAAGACAAACGATTCGCCGGTAGCGTAGAGGTCGCGTTTCGCGGCCACGGCAGGGCGGCACGCGTCGTGATCGGGGCACGAGTGCGGTGCACAGAGCGGCGCGAGTCACACAAGCACAAGCGGAGTCGGCGGGCGACTGACGACAGGCGAGTGGCGCGGCGCGGGGTGGCGGTGCGCGCGCACCCCGCACGCCGCGCCCCGCGCGCGCCCCTCGTGCCCTCCCTGTCGCTCGCCCGAGACCC
>JADANM010006787.1:6270514-6284107 GCA_026213755.1 Eurema hecabe | reverse complement strand
ACCCGCACCGCGCGCCGCGCACCCCGCGCCGCGCGCCTCGCCCGCCGCCACCCGCTGCCTTATCACGTCGCACGGCGCGCCGCTTCCTTTCTCCTCATGCAGTTGCGAGCTTTTCGCCACTGCCACACTTCCGCCCGCCCCGTCGATTGTGTCGACTTTTAAGCGGTCAATGTGTTCTTGTTCTTGCTTCGCTTCATAAACAGCAAACTGTTGTACAGTCGATGACATTTTTTAATTACCATCACAATGCACCGTAAGCGGCTTTCCTCGAGCGAAATCAAGTTCCGCTTTCCGGAATATATCATAGATCTTTTATGAGAACAACGTTGCGAAATGAGTTTTTCGACACACAAAATGACCAATAAGTTAGGGTTAATATCGATCAGGCAATTTGAATATTTAGGGTGAAGTATTCGTTCGGGTGTCGGAAGGGTGCGACGATAGCGTGCAAGCGAGAGGCAGGCGGCGCGGGAGCACGCGAAGACCAGTGAAAGTGCGCTGCGGAACGGGTTTGCGCGTGACCTGTCCTGCACGACCACTGTAATATGCACTAGATTGAAAATGGGAACAGCCAGCTAAAAGTCTGACTCATATTCTACGTGCCAAATGGTACAAAATATTTAAAATAAATAGCATGATTATTTTCTAAGAATCAATAAGTGTACCTATGTCAAAAGAATAATAAGAAAATACGTCACCAAGTGTAACTTATTACATTTACAATTGATGATTTTAAAAAAATATTAAGAAGAATATTCAGAAATCCTTAAGTATCTAAGTTGAGTTAATAATACATAAACCTTCAATAAAAGCTAAGAAGATGCAAGTACATTTGTCAGAATTAACAATCTATGCTCGTAAGGTTCACATAAACGGAATAACTGACGAGGTCTTTATTATACTTGACAGGAGATACGAGACCAAAAGAAATATATACAAAAAACGTAGACCTAAATTTCAGCCCGGCGCTTTTTTGGTGTACGATTGAAAAAATGTATTTGAATAGTAAGTTCAATTTAGTTTAAGTATAAACACAAAAAGCGTCAGAAATGTTAATTGAAACACCCCAGATTTCGAAAAAATGTATAATGCAATGCATTAAGGCGGATGCAGGCTCCAATCACGACATGGTTTTTATTTATTGCTCTTCCGAGCGTGACGTCTAAAAGCTCATTATTTAACATTTCTTGTCTAAGTCTCCACGAAAAGAGCATTGTTAACAAAAAAATAATGCTAAAATATTGTGAGTTCGCGTCTCATGAACAAAGAACGTTGCAGTTTAATACGTCAATAATGTGCAATTACAAACACGAGATTAAAAATATGAATCTAAATTAGTTTAAAGTCGTATCAGAATCAAACAATGCGTATTATTCGAGTATTTTACGACACAAGGTAGTTATTATCTGTAACGAGGTAATCGGGTGAATTGGTTTAGAAAGGCATTTTCAGCTGAAGGACAGATGATTAAGGCGCTTTACGCCGTTGTTTTGGTGTAAAAAACATAACTTGAGTCGCTCTGTTGATTTTCCCTCTCTTAAAGCAAGCGGCTCTCAGCTACTCCTTAGACATTAACGTCCTTTAGTCAACGTCGTTAAATAATTATTATTTGTATAATACAGTTATGCTTTTCAGGCTTTTTATCCGCCCTTTGTTATTGTTACAGCTTTTTAATGATCAACAGATAGACGGATTAGGAATAAGCATAATCCTCAAATAGGTAAAAAGAAAGATTAATGATTATTTTAAAATACTCAAATAAAAATGTTTATTTTTCCTGATTATGTTGAGCGTATGTAATTAGTTCGTATTATAAATGGAATAGCATATCTTAGGAAAGCTACTAAATGAAATTTCGAAACAATATGTTTCGGAATAGGAAATAGTCCTGGCGATTTTTGGCTGAGTTTTCTAAAAGTGAAATGGGAAATATCGGGGCAATAGCATACAGGTGCAAGTACACTAGGAACAGATGTGCTGTATCCTCCAATATTTGCCGACGGCTCGCAATGCGTGCCAACGTTGCCAAACAACGCACGCGACTCACTCAACACTCAAATGCCTGTGTTATCCAATACCTATCTATTATACCCACATACTTGGATTTAAACCTCGCTTTAATTCAAAATATTAACATCATATTCATATGAAATTGTTTTTGCTATGCGCAATTTTGATTCAAAATAAGAAATCGTGACGGTAATGTAAGCAAAAAATGCATTTAATTGTATCTTAAAAGACGCGGTCGGTTGGCGAATTCGGCGGCCTCGAGACGGGTGATGAGGTTCAACGACCTTATGCCCATCTTATGCCCGCAAAAAATGCAACGTTTCGTCCCACGCGAAACGCAACGCTATACATTAGCGCTCATATATTATAAGCACAAACACAAAGAGAAACTATTTCCTACCAATCACCGACGCGAACATCTCGTACAACAACTCCCCAGATTCCGCGAAGGCCCTGATAGGACACTGATCACCGTCATCACTACAAAGATGTCAGTCAACGTATAAATCTATCACACGTGTTCTTTCGGCGAATTTTGTGTACGTTCGAGCAATTGTCTATGCCAACTGTTATCGCATTAGCGACCTTATTTCGTTTCATTGACAAGTCTCGTGAACTTCAAATAGACGATAGTCGAATAATAAATACGCAGGCGGGGGCTCGCCCACGCAGCTCATCTTCACAGCACTTCATTGCGCACGCGCCGCGCTTCCTGTATCATTCATTAGCAGTGTTACAGAACATTATAACAAATCACCGCTCGTTCTTCGCTGCCCTCGATAGATAAATGCAACTGATATAGCATAAATAACGCTTACAAATCATACTTTACACTCATTATCTACTTAACACCACATTCAAGATACTAGTACAAATGGTATTTTAATACGGGAAATATAAAATGTCCTCAAGTGTGATTTAGAAACAAAAAAAAATCACATACATATTTTAATTCATGTATAATAAAATTAATTGTCGTTCACGAATTCCCGTTAAGAATCAGTAAAGTAAAACAAGTAGAGGTAAATTAAATTAAATTTTATCGCTTTGAAAGTTTACGACTCTAATTGTTTTTTGCCCGGCCACATTAATAAGCTTCTAACTAAATCTCATGAATTCATATATACCAATTAACTCGAATTAAATACACGAAGAATTTAGAAACTGCTTAGCTTCCTTGAAGCGCATCGCTGTAATTGGCTTACACAAGCTGAGAGCACGAAGGCATCGTTTGTGATTTATTTATTGCATTTTCTTCTAGTATACTTAACCCGATAGTTACACTTCGAGAGACTGTATTTTCTGGCATTATTTTACCTCCAATCTCATTTTGAAATGTTATAGATTATGTGGTTTGAGACGGTACAGTTTACTTACTTTTATCTTAAATATATGAACCTAGTTGAAAGGAAGTCTTTTTAAGAAATGGTTTATATAATATAACAGCTTATAAGCTAAAAAGATTAACCTTTATTTTAATGATAGTCAAAGTTTCGATAGAGATACGAATATTAACACATTATTACAACAAAACATTTAATTAGCGAGTAGTTACCGCAAAGGACTAACGAGGGAAATATATGAAATGATATGAAAAAAATATTCCTTGTGTGCATCGTGAATGAGCCCTTCACACGGTTATTGTAGCGTTTAATTAAAAGCGGTGGAGCGGAGTCGCGCTCCTGAGCCCGGCCGGATCGCAGCGTTTGATGACTCTGTATAAACGGTAATTAACCCGCTTCATCTGACTCTCTCCACTCAAATCGCACCTACACGGATCCTACCTTTCCTAATGATGCTTACGATACGTCTCTTATAAATACAAATAAAATTATTTACGGTTCAATTAACATGTTATTAGCTCCTTAAAGCCCATCACGTTGAATTGAGTAGCTTAAAATTCATTGCCGTCGTATTAAACATAATCGACTCTCAGACAGATAATAATAATGATAGTATTTTGATATTTAAAGTAACAAACCAATAAGCTAAAAAATTATATGTTTTAAAAAGCAATGACAAAACTATAAGCAGCTTAAGCAACGTATGTTCTTAAAATAAGTACGCCTTATATTTAATTCAAATTATCTGAAGAGATTTAAATTAAGAGAAATCGTGACATATCGAGCATATGCACGCTCCGAACATGGTAACCCCAAATACAACGACAATGGACACAAAATGATTCATGAGCAACAAAAATGTTTTTGAAACCATTGACCGCCTGATTTCCGACCTTCGGCTGAACTCATACGTTTGCTCTCCTTGGGATGATCCACGTAGTGAATTGGGTTCCGGATCGGTGACATGTCGCGGAAATGAAAGACTTCTACTGGCTTGCATTGTTACATTCTATGCTTTAACACCAAAATATAGACAGCATAATGAACGACAATATTACATGTACACTCACAATGAGTTAGCTCCATTATAATGTTGCGCTAGCATCACCGAAATCGTTATTATCTAAGTAATAAGAAACGCAGTGAGCGGTGTCGAACGAACTGTGTGCTAAGTGGCTTTTAAGGCCGCTTACCTCATCTCACTGCCTAGTCCCAACATTTCTGTTTATGTACGAATTTAGTACGATGGTTTGTTTATTTGATCCATTTCTGTTGTAACATCGAGCAATCGAAATGTTGTGTAGTTCCGAATTTTTATTTTGTAAGGCCAGAGTTCGCTTAGTCAGAGAACCATTTACGGAAACGTTATAGTTGCTATAAAAGCCTTACGTTTCGAGAACATTAACATATAACAATGGCTGCGTGTGATTAAATAGATGCTTGATAAAAAATTCTGAATCATATCAATGTTAATTCATCTCAACACAATGAATTCGCGTCGCGTCGGTTATACGAGAGTAGACATAATATATATTGTTTTAGATCATTATTTAAAAGAAATTGAAGTAATAAGAATCTTTTATTATTACGGCGTTAAGTGGATATTTTTTCAATACTAATTATAATTAAGTCATTTTACATGTTAAGTTTAAGTTATAAATGAATAACATAAATAAATCTAAAATCTTCAAATGTCCCCAAAGTGTTTAAACTGATTTTATTTGTGTCCCTTGACATCAGAAATATGGACAGTGTCTCGGACTTATACTGAATATCGGGGTTAAAAGGTAACTTAATGCAGTACAGTAATCGGAAGATATTCTACTTATCCTCTATTCTTAGTGGGAACCATCTGAATGGTCAGTCGTGCAACAACCTCAGGTAATAGCAATGTAGCTATTTACTTTACGTCCATTAAGAAGAAAAATATATTACTTTATATCCATTATAGATGTATAGTATTAAGTGGCGTTTTTGCTTACGTTAGTAACGCCTCGATGTAAATATTGAGCTCATTCCTTTAAAGATTTTTTGTTATTTTTGTGGTCTTTTGTGTGGAACATGAGTATCGAGGCGAGTAACAATAGATTCGATTTATTCTATAGTGTGTTA
This sequence comes from Eurema hecabe, assembly GCA_026213755.1. Classification (NCBI taxonomy): domain Eukaryota; kingdom Metazoa; phylum Arthropoda; class Insecta; order Lepidoptera; family Pieridae; genus Terias; species Terias hecabe. The sequence goes on along the minus strand of JADANM010006787.1, from coordinate 6,278,642 downwards.
AACTTTTTGTTACTCGTTATTTCCACTTTTATATTTAAAAATATAATCGAGCGATTTACGTGACTTAAGTAATAAAAATTTATCCTATTTCATTTAATAAAGAAAATACTTTAATCCTGATATTGTCGTCTTAAATTCAGTTAAACAGATTAGAGTTAGAATGAGCGCACTTATAAATTCAGCAGAAACTTCGGGGGTACTTCGGCTTTATAAGTTTATAATTTGACATAGTAATAATCACTTATGAAAGCGAAATTTAACCCTAGTGCGTCAATGATAAAATTCTTCATTCGTGAAATATTCCAATATTTATTTACCCAAATAATACAACATAAAACAAGATGTACTAGGTGCAAAATCTTGTACATTTTGCACTTAGTACATATTTTTGACACGCTTTACACAAATCAGTTTGTATTGAAAATATTATAAAATAAAATCAAAGCCAACAATCTGTTAAGGATAAGTAAAGAGAAGGTAAGTAGTAGGTAGTAGGTAGATAAGTCTCACTGAGCAGGAGCGGCGGGAGTCAGGAGTCGGGCGCGTGCGGTGCGGTTCGAGTCAGTCGCCGCAGCTCGTAAATAAGGTCGTCTCATTGCGGGCCATTATTAATGAATCCGCTGTACCTCCGCGCAGCCCCCCCCGCGCCCGCCTCAAAACTAAATAACAGGTGCGTGTAACCCCGTTCGCACAATCTATTTTCGATGTCTTATAACCGTTCAAAGTTCTCTTTGCCGCCGCTCTCGGCGTTCATACCATATGCTAGATATTGGGATTTGTTTGGGCGTCATCTGCTCGACATCGTCGTCTCTAAATAAGCGCGGTCCCGTGTTGGCTTTGTGAAGTTTCATTAGCCGTCTGGGAACATTTACTTACTGTATCATGTTGCTGAAATTGCGCGCGTAATTTGCACCGATTGATATCATTTGTCGCATGTGAGAACGAAGCTCGAATGACTTCTGCCTGCTTTTGAATACACTAATTATGTTTCACGCTACTCACAAAAAGTTTCATGAGTAGCGTTGTTCATTTGAGATTACGCTTTTAGGATGTAAAAGGTTTGCTTTTTCACAAGGGTTTTTTTATGGACATTTATTTATTACGTGTCATTTTAAATATCATGGAATGAAATTTAATTTAATGTTTAACGTGGAACATTAAGATAATTGAAAAAATTATGTAATAAAAGTATCGTTAATATATGCGTCTTTTATAACAATTCTTATAAAACTACCCGTCTGAGTAAAATGCAGTAGGATGAGTATTTCTTTGAGTGCGTTAGTATACAATAGTGGAATCAGTGGCATAAGTATCTGTACACTCGTATATTGGCGTTACAGAAAAAATGAATGGAGTGGTCATAGAATGACATAAATTGTTACGCGGGCTTTGCAAGTTGCTTTCTATTATGTCGTCCTCGGAACACAGCTTTTCATATCAAGAGCAGGCCGCAGCGGAGAACATAAAGATGGCGCCTCCCTACCAACATTAATGCACTTGCTTTATGAATAACGTAATCACAATATTGTTCGTAAGTCGATGTACCTTTAATTTTGTTTCTTTATAATTTTGAATAAACTTAAAGGGCGAATGAGTAACAGCTGAGTAGCTTCTACTGTTCATTGTTCAATGACTAGGACTATAAAGAATCATTCAGTTGTTTACAGAAAATACTTAGCCAGTAACAATTAAAGATTTTATGTATTTCGTAAGATCCCAGTCCCCAATCGAGGTCATAGTTCAGTAAATATACCGAATTGTATCCTATGGTTAATGAAGCGGAATGCCTGAATCATCGAGTGACGCAATCGAAGGAAGTCTTTACTTTTGTGGACGGAGCCCACACATCTTTATAAGGATGACCAAATTGATGTAATATATTAACGATTATAGCAGTTTATATAAAAAAAACTGTTACGTAACAATCGTTGGATAACGTATATTGAATAGGCGACGATCATTGCTCAGGGTCAACATCTGATGGACGTCTTTAATTTAAAGAATACTAACTTTAGTCGCGTCGCCATATTTGGCGTTTGACGAATAAAATAAGCTTATGTGTTTGATTATAGGTACTATACTATAATTATCATTCTTACTGTAATGGAATTTAGAACTAAACAAACTTGTCTATATATTTTTCATGCAATATAAAATAGACTTAGAAAAATAAATCGTTCGCATCTAGACACCTATTTACGAGTACGGCTGGCTTTCTTGTTAATTGGTGGTCGGTGCGATGGTGTCGATGACGTCACGCCTCTAATTTGATTACACCGGCCAAGGCCACGGCTGTTAACATGAGCGCTTCGGTGATGTCTCATCTTAGTTTAATTTATGATCATAGACTTTTATATGGATAAAGAAAATTACGAGTAACTACCAACATAAGCAAGAAATTATACCTGCTTACATAAAATATAACTAATAGATATAGAACAGAAAAAATAAAATAAAGTACTAAAAATTAAATCCAATATTATCAAGACATTTATGGAACAGCACCATTATTTCAAATAGAATATAAAACGCAAATGTCAACACAAATAAACTGTGGAAGCAAACGTATTTCGCAAAAGGCCTTGCTTAATAAATTTGTCATTTAACTTAGCGGTCACTGCAGTGGTTTAAAACAATGAGGAGCAAGTTACGGCTGGAGCACAGCTAACCTCTTCCTGTTTCCAATGAATATTCATTAGCGTAACCGACTAGATCTGATAAAAATATTACTTTCATAATGTACAACGAATTTCTTAAGCTCTATTAAGAAGTATTTTGCTTTAGCAAACTTTCGCGATTAGTTTACAGTCTTGGTAGCTTTTTTAGTTCTTGTAGGTATGCGATTTCATGTAGCTTATTGAGTTATATATTTTAAGAATTTTAGTACCCCTTCAATAGACGGAGCAGCAATTCATATTTCGATTAAAAATGCATTTAGAGGGTTTTGGCCCGAATGACACAAATCCGTTACAATTTCTCACATTTCCCGAGTTCATCCCGCGTTCGAGCAAATGATTTGAATTATAAAGTGGGATGTCAGTGCATGCAGAGCGCATAAGATGTCGTGCCTATGCAAATGAGCTAGCTGGGAGCTAGTCGTGAGGGTTAGTTACACCTGCCCGATTTGAGTGTCGAGGGTCAAATGCGTAATGACGCTTAGCCGGATCAGAGTGCAGAGTTCAGGTACAGATTAAAATGTCACGTGGAAATTATTATAGACATTTTTTTTCAGAGAGATTTTATCACTTTATAAACATAATTGCCAACATTGCGTTGTATGTGTGTAAAATTATTTTTGTTTCATCACAATACTAAACAAGTTTTATAAGCTAAACTCAAAACAACAGTTTTTAAAACGATTTCACTGCATCATTAATTGCAATGTAACACACTAACAACATAATAAAACAGCAGTTGAATAAGTTTAACTTGAACAACGCCGCGGCCGTTACATTAACTACGGGTCGGTTTTGTTCACAAACACGAAACTAATTTATTCGTACTTCACCATACCATTCTAATAGACTAAATAATCGAAGAGCAAATTATATATGCGTATTAACGGTCAAGCCATAGTTCAAAGATTAGGGCAACGGGCAACCCTTTGCTAGGATCATTTGAGAGGTGAACTTTCAAACTAAATCGTTTGGCTCGCGGGTTCGTTGCACGCTTACATTCAATATTAAATAAAGGTCTTTTGTATCGCCGCCAGAATAACAACCGTTCCTTCGATGGAGCACAAAGGAAATTAAAACACTTAAAGTAGGGCAGATGGAAGTGTGATTTGGCATTAGCGATGGTTTTTCTTTTTCTGTGTAGGCCGTGGCGAGTGTACATTGCGAAGTGTTATCGGTCATCGGGTATCGGCAGTCGTCACAAGCCAGCGGCGGCGAGGCGGCGAGGCGGCGAGCCGGCGAGGCAGCCGGCGGCGCGTCGCAGGGAGCGTCGCGTGTGGCGCCACTAATGGATATTGATGATAGCACAACTAATTATTGCACCACCGCCCGCACCACCTTCCAGTACCTAAAATCTGTACTTATCCACGTGTCTGTGACCCGCCGATAAGCACGGTGTAACAGCGGCTCATCAATCTCGCGTATCTTGGCCACGCCACGCAGTGAGGTCGCCTTTTCGTCCGCGCCGGCCGTGTCGGGTGAAATCGCTCTCCAATAGTGTTCTCAATTGAGGAAATGACTTTGGTGCGCTGCCAAACAACGTTATAATCGAATTATTAGAAGTTGGTCCAGCCGGGTTGTATCAATCACCGTGGGTGGGCTGCGCGACATTGGACTTCAATTAGGCGGGTGGCGCGTGTGATTGCTAACTCCACACTCCAAAGGATTACTTGACCCACTTATTAGGCTCGTCGAATGCGTCCTCCGTGCCAGGAAGCGAAGTGACGGAGTAATTTAATATTAACTCGTGGGTTTAGTGTTTCATAATCGAAATTATTTCATAAATAAATTGCAAGATGTACGCTACAAAAATATACGTGTTGCAGAACGCATTGCAGAATATACGTGTTGCATATAATCATAAATATACAGTTCAATTTAAACCATCAGGGGCAACGATTTCCTTCCAAAATAGTAGTTTCTATGTTGAGATATGTTGTATAAGAAAATAAGCCTTAAGCCCTTAACTGTCTAATAAAAAGACAGGGTAAAACAAAACGGTTTATGCCTGTAATTTAATCATCAAATTATATGGTATAAATGAACTCAGCAACCGTAACGAGAAAAACGATAACAGTAACGTTTGCTAATTAAAATTATAATTAATAATAATATATGAGATCATGTGGGTGAAATCATACTTTATATTTGTGAACCACGACAATAATGAATTGTTAAATCTTTAACGAAAAAGGTGTTTAATATTATAAAATGTTTATATGACTATTAAGCGGCATATATCAATTCAATTACACGTATTATAATAAAAAAAATGTTTGTCGTGTCTATCAGTTTTAACTGGATGTGCTAACGACTAGACTGCAATAGCGGTGAGATTAGACTTATGTGACCTATATGTGGTTTTATGGCAGACATTCCACAACATTCTGGAATCGATACCCGTTACAATTTCTGTATGATGTGTTGTATAATTAATTTGATACTTGTATGTCAATTAAAAATATACAAACAATTGTTGATACTTGTCCCAGCCAGATTTCAATGAAGAGTAACACTATAGTAGAACAACAAGTCTTTTTGGCAATAAAAAATAGACTATGTAAGGATATAAGCTACCCAACCCAGACCATTTCGCGCAGAAAAAATCTGTGTAGGAAATATCATCAAAATCGGTACAGTTTCGCATTTAAACTTAAAGTACAGTAAGAGTATAATAAGTATGAAACATATGTACGAGGAAAATCTTAACTGGGTGTAACCAGTGTTTAAAGGAACGAAATTGTTACACCAGCTTGTTATAAAATCTGGCTAGTAGAACCAACCTACGCTTAAACTTTTCTTTTACCACCGAGGAACTATAGATCTAGAGAGATACTATACTACCGTCTGTTCCGTAATTTACTGCAGATATTAAAAAGCAGTATCGAAGGAGTATTGTTCACAATTACCCGTAAATAGCACAGGCCACTTCACCGTCGGCATCAAGTATATCAATCTCATCTAACCTCCAAACAGGTTTAGTATTACTCGACACCGGCGAGGCGGTTGGAACGTCTACGGCGTGCTTGACCGCAAATAGGTCGCGTATTGAATAACACTGCAGACCCGACCTGTGCACGTTTCTAAATATGTACAAAACGCATTGTATCGCCCGTTTATATTTCGCAAGACGCATGCGAATTGCACTCCGCAACACGTCCAGATATTGACGCTCACCCACGTGCGGTAAGTGGGTGTGTAAGTGGCTCTCTGTACTTGTCACGAGGTAACATCGAGGCTGGCAGATTATATATTTGGATTAGTATTCTCTTGATTAAACTATTGGCCTAACAACAAAACAAAATTCTTAGCAATTGCTTTATTTATTGGAGAAGACCGCATCAAAATACTTGAAGTAGTTTTTAAGTTTATCACACCAAACAATAAAAGCTAACACATTTTTGTTATTAAAAATGTAGTGATAATTAAAGTAGCTATTCTGTTTTGTTAAATAAAAATACTGCGAATATCTTAAGTGAAACAAATTGCTAAGGCAGTATGTACCAATTAAAGCATTAAATACTACCTTGTTAGTTAATGAACAAAGTTAGTGTAAGCTCCACCATAGGCACACGCGAAGCGAAACTTGCCAGAAGCTCGCTGCTACAAGATTATTTTAAGTTAATGATAAAGAAAACCTTTCTGCGTTTTAAGTAAACATCACGGAATAGATGTATTGCAATATATAATATACCAGCAATCAACACAGATATAAGAAAAACCACACACAGAAAAGCTCAAAATTTTAAATTAATTTGTTGTTTTTAGGTTTGGTATAATATAATTACTTTAAATTTTAATTGAGTGTCGCAACGGCAATGTTAACACAAGGAAGGTTAGAACGAGGAAAAATTATAAATACATAGTCAAATTATTAAGTCTAATTAGTGCTTATGTGGTTTCTATTATCTTGCTTTAGTACCTATTGCCATAGTTATCCCCATAATATACTAAATGTCGAAGAATCGCGGACTAATAGCTGGCTGTATTTAAATTACACTTTCATATTCATTGAAGTAGCTCGACTAAATGAATATTTAATTGCGACTTGGCTATACGATGTCATGAAACTTAGATAATAATAGAGAATGCTAAACGGCATGAAACCTACGACATGGCGCCGTCCTTATTGAATGTCCAGAGCAAATATTGAATTTCATTTATACTGAAACGAGTTTATGGCATTTTATTCAATTTCTCCACTGGTCCATTTGCACGTTCCGTGCAAATATTTTATATATCCAATTATAGTGGTACAATACTATAATAACCTACAAGATGACCCGGTGAACTTCGTAACCTGTGTCATTTTAAACTAAACTAATTTTATATTAATAAGTTGTTCTATAACCTTATTGAATTATGGTTTCAGTGTCAGATATAAGATCTTCTAATTTGCAGCATTGTTCTAGGAACAAAAAGGCGAAACAAATTCAATAAAGACATGAGTTGAAAAATCACTAAAAACCCTTTTTAATTTGACAGTATCAACATAAGTGATAAGGATGATGGTATGTAAATATTTAATCGAGGCTCCACATTATCAGTGTAATTCACGCCGTGGACTCGCCGCGTTAAAATACGGCATATACAAGAGTGGTATTTTACCACTCCGGACAGACACTATGCGAATAATATATACCTCCTTATCGTAACTAAGACAATCTGTAGATAGTACGATTAAAAGGACGATACGATTCAGCAAGTTCTCGTCACAATTTTCGCGATCACAAACAGATACAATGCAAGCCACGAAAAAATCGAGGAGGAAAAAGTAAAATAAATACAGACAACGGAACACGTAACAAAAATAAGTTAAATTGTATTTTATCGGATATTAATTTTACCTCATCACATATCGTGAAAAGCGATTAAATGTAATATTTTGTAATTCATATCTGTTATAAATAAAGACTCACATTACACACAGCCCGGTTGATTTAGGATGTTGTTACTGGATTTAATACATATTGTGACAATGGTCTAGCGAGATAGCTTGTGATGGCATCTGCGTTATAATAACTATAATTTTAACAACAACTATGATTAAAAACTAAGTAGTAAAAATACAGAGAATTAGCTTATATCATTGGGTAAATAGATTACATTTAGGTTTACAAAGTTATTTTGTTAATAAAAGGTGTAATATCCCGATTTTAAACACGTAGGTATCACATTCAGCAATTTGTGTGGCGGAAGATACGGATTTAGGCCTTTGTTCCGTCCCACACGTGTCTTGTCATTCATAACAAATACTTATCTATCATAATATAGAACTCATAATATAGAACTCATCTATTTCGCGAATTGAAATTATTGTATTGAATATTAAATTTAATTGTAGCGGTTTAAATTGTATTGATTGAATAAATAAATTATTATTATTATTATTATTATTATCTATAGTCTATACTAATATATAAAGCTGAAGAGTTTGTTTGTTTGTTTGAACG
>JADANM010006787.1:6230552-6270414 GCA_026213755.1 Eurema hecabe | reverse complement strand
TCTATACTAATATATAAAGCTGAAGAGTTTGTTTGTTTGTTTGAACGCGCTAATCTCAGGATCTACTGGTTGGAATTGAAAAATTCATTTTTTATTGAATTGGCCATTTATCGAGGAAGGCTTTAGGCTACATAACATCACGCTGCGACTAATAGAAGCGAAGATATAATGGAAAATATGGAAAAAACGGGGAAAATTATTCATCTTTGAGGGCTTCCTTTGCGTGCGCTGCTAAAACGGTTCAAGATACAAAAATAAAATGTATGAAAGAATTATTCCTCTTTAAATGATCTAAAAAAAAGACGGTATATGTCTATCTTCTAAGAGTGATTCACTATAACATAATAAAAGAAATAGATCCGACGGGGACGAAGTCGCGAGCAACAGCTAGTACTTTTATATACGCAACATCAAACATCAAATATAAAATGTTGACTGAACAATACTTGACGCTTAAAGTGTTTCATAATTGTGCATTTAAATTGCAATTACAACATTTTCATTTTAATTGACATTCGATCACTGAAAGCACTCATCACTCATTTGTACAAACTCGTTTGAATCCATGAAAGTTTTCATGATAATTGATAGATCTTGACATCGAAGCCGCAATTGGTGGGGCATTTGTACGGAATTAAATATTTTTGCTCATTATAAATGCGAGCGTACCGTCGCGTCGTGATGTGCATAGCGTTCAAACGTACTAAGTAGCACAAGTCGCGAACTATCTTGATTAAAATTTAATGCAAGCTAAGAATAGAGCAGCTTTAATCAGTTGAGAACACGACTTCAGTTCAAGAGTAGTGTCTTAGCAGTCTTTTTTTAATTGCCTCTCGGCGGGCCGGGCCATGTAATGCGCAATTTAATGATCCTTTAAAATGTAAAATGCATTACTGCGCCATCTTTATTTTATTGCTGGCGAAGATGAAAATGCGCTTAAGGTGACGTGTTCCGCATTATATTGCGACCTTCCAATTCTGCTTGCGTTGTTGCGGTCTTATATTTATTTATATAAAAATAAATGTCATGGGAACTTAAGTTAGTTATATATAGTAGATATTATTATTAGCCACAGAAGTTCGACTAAATTAAATTAATCATATTAATAACATTTAATTTATCTGAACGATTTATATTTTTACAGAAGAATGGAAAGCAAAAACTAAAATTTAGAAATATTCCGTAGTAAAAATGGTCATTTGACTTTACTAAAACAGAAAGAAGTGGGTGTGTATATCTGAAAGCCATTTCACTTGTTAGCTTGGTTTGGGTTTTAAATTTTGTTTACATTTTACTTCTGTTTCAAATAATGTCTTAACTTAATTATAAAAATGAAATTATTCAGCTGCTTATATTTATACTATACAATATAACGATAGCATAATTTTACTTAATTTCGAACAGACTATTTTGATTTGACCCAAATAACTTGATCCTCGTTTAATTAATGTAATGTCATAAACTGTAATGTTATTATTGGAGCGTGTTAAGAAAAACACAATTTCATATTACGCATGCACCCTCGGGGCGCTGTAGCTGGCACCTAATTAGAATATAAATATCAACCGGCGACGATCCTTAACTGACCCGGCCATTGTAATCCAAACCGTCGTCGAATTATTAAGCAAAGTAAAACAATGCCTATTCTATGCTATTTCTGTATCTAGGTTTCGATCGAGAAGTTATTCTTGATTTGCTTGCTGCAAGGTTGCAAGCTTGATGCATTTGCGTGCCTTCAGTAAACCTGATAAGAATTGTAGGTAAGACAATAAATTTCCTCTTATACTTAAAAATAAACTCAATACTTTACATAGATAATACGATCCATCATGGTGAATTTTAATCTTAAAGATTAGTTCCTTCCTTTGTTCCTTAATATAGAACAAAATAATTTTATTATTTGTTAAACAACGTTAAGTTGTAACTCAATACGTCGAAGAGAAATTGGTGAGGAAGAGTTGGCATACGGCGCGGCGGGTCCGGAGGGCGCCGCTCAGACCATATGGACGGATACATGCAACAATGAGCTCATACAACCGGTCGTAAGACCGTTACAGACGAGCCGCCCGTGAATATGCATGAGCTGTGACTTGACCTCGCGTTATTAGACCGCGGGCGCCGAGCGTGGGACCACCTAAACAATCGACATTCGACTTTTGCGGAACCCGAATTGTATCAAATTAAATCAATATTGTTCGTGAGCCAATCCTGGCGCCCCAACAGATTCCGCGTCAGTGACAAGTAAGGATGCCATCAATCAGTCGAGAGACGCGGGTCAGAGCTTTGCCCGTGGCCCGACCACCTGTCGCGTCTGTAAGCTCGTAGCAATTGCTAATCAGTCACTAAGTCACGCCAAATCTCGGCGTGACAAGGGGATCGCGCCACGCAGCTAATGGTATTTTGACGAACAAGCGTGTGTGGTGTAGGTAAACTTTTACGTCATTAAGGCTTACCATTTTATGTCTATGCAATAATGTCATAACTAAGTCAACGACATTAGACTCGTGTTTGATATTTAGAAAGTTAGATATTAAATATGAGAGATGTATAAAAAAACCACAGGCTTAAGTAGGACATACGCAGTTTAATTTAATCGTCACGTCAACGTTGACGTGCAACAATTTTGCAGCTTTAAATAATTTAAATACATGGAATAACTCCTTACATACTTTAGACTTATTAAATAAGTCTACATTTTTGATTTTAAGAACGATTTGCTAAACGCAAAAACTATAATGTTGTTATAAGTAAATTATCTCAAGTTCAAATCCCATTAATTAAAGGAATTTGACAGTTGATGACAACTATCAATCATATATTTATTATTTTGATCAGAATAAGATATGACACGTATGAGGTTTTGGTAACATTCTACTTGGCAAAGAATTAAAACATTTTATTATTTCATAGCTACATTCTTATTAGAACCCCCAGGTGAGCGAGCATTTAATATTAAATATTATTTTCTAACAAAATTGTGCACATTACAAAAGTAATATTAAGAACTATGGCCATTGAACAAATGAATTATTGCTTATCGAGCGGGTATTCTCCCGTAAAATGGCAGACATTTATGAAATAGCGGTGGCCTGTCATTCGGAGCAGTATCGGGGTCCAGCGGGCAGCGAGGCGCGGTGATCGCTGTAAATTTTATCGCAATAGTGAATGTACACGCGAAACTAAAAATAAACTCGATAGCCACAACGGACGAAGCCAAGCGGTACGCGGATAACTGCTCCGGAGTGCCTGTAACAGATCCGGCGCCGCGCCGCGCCGCCGCCCGCCGCTCACTCGCCAATGTGTCACATGTGAACACTTCATTAGCTGCCAGCCGACCCTGCCCCGCACTTTCATCGCGTTATTCGTTTACAAATTAAGATAGTGTAATCCTAAATCTAAACAAATCTTTTGAATTAACGTCGCAATTAAACTCGGGCGCGCAGTTAGCGTAATCAAAGTTAAAATTTAACACCCACAAATGCAGAAAATTTCTCTCTAGAGCGATAAGCAGTGTTAACGCTTTTTAACCATGACGGCGTTAAAAGCGGAAAAATGTGTCGAGGAGAAACAAGCTGGATTGAAGCGAGGAACAGAGCAATAACATTGGTGGGCTTCATCTCTAGCAGATCACGTTCCAAGAACAAAAGGAAAACGCGGCGAGCCGACAGCGGGAAACGAGCTAAAAAAACTTACATTCAAATGGAGCTTTTCTGCTTAACAAACTCCGCGCAATGTAAAATGTTTTTAAACTGGATCATTGTCTACTCTAATATGTAGCGTTTATTATTAAACTTATTTGGATTCAACGCACGTATGACAAAAAATAGAAGGCAATGTTACCTAATGTTATATTTATTTTATTAAAGTTTTAGAGATAATAAGTGCGCAGTTTTTTATAGAATATTTTAAGAAAGTTTTGGCTTCTTTATTATTTATATCTTTATGGTTATTACTTATTATAATATAGTATTGTACGGGAAATCCTTTAATATTTTTTAGGTTAATCCCATCTCTACACAGCAACTTACAAACCTCAAATACATTTTTGAAATCCAAGTAACAATATGTATTTCAGAACATTGTTCTTTTACTTTTATTTTATTCACTACATTAAAGATTTCACCGTAGATGTGAAAACAAAACACATTGAATATTAAAGTAGTTGGTTCTCCAATTTTGTACATGTGACGCTAACAGTATGCAGCATTAAGAAGACATTACACATGGAACACGTCGAATGATGCATTATTAAACGATTTATCACTACGCTTGCATCTCTTCACGAAAGAAGGGTGAAGCACACTTGGATCCTTTATTTAGTGCTCTAATATTATAATCTAACTGAACTCCTTTGTACTACAGTGACGCATACGAGTATTATATATAGGAATATTATTATTATTATTATTTTAACCCGAATTTTTATTCATTTATAAGCATATAACTGATTCTTATATAAGGATATCGAAATACTATCAGATAGATGATCATTATTAAATATAATCTGCAATATTTATCTTTTCGCTCAAGGGCGAAAACTTGCTTCCTCCACTTGGAAGTACTTCGGAAAAAGATTGAATACGTTTGGGGACACACCGAAAACGACATTGTTATGTCGAGGACCACTCTATAGACACGTAGTGCGGCTGCCAAGCGCCCGCAGCGGAAAATTTGGCGGAAACTGATCGACACCGCAGCCGAAAACTATGCATTTAAGTCACATCAATCGATACGCGGTTGGACGCACACGTGTGCAAGTTGTTTATGTACCACAAAAGCCGCGAAGTTTTGCACAACTGCCAAATGTGAGACTTTACTTCACATAAAGTGGCTTTTAGGACTTCCCATGAGAGGTGTTAAGGTTATGTTAGCGGACGCTAGGGATGAACCTCGCTCTCCATCATCATGCTTATACTTCCTTCATGTCAATTTCAGTGGCTGAGTTATGAGATGCATTTCACGAAGGTTATAACTGAAAACTATAAGTTCCTTATTTTACCTAACTTCTCTATAAAGTTGAGAATAGATTCGAAGCGAAAACTTTTTATAATAAAAGTTAAAACATGATGTAACATTCCACTCATAAATTCAAGTTTGAATAGTCTCTGTTTGCAGACTGTTCATGTATGCATTGCTTTAAGGAACTTATTATTAAGACGAAAAGATTCGTTCCGGCTGTAGCAAGTAAACGTAACATTCTGTTTATTTCTGTTTTACTAGTAAGAAATTAATAGGAAAATTGTTATACAAGACTAATCGTATAATTAAATGTATAAGACGTAGATTTTCATCGGGTTAGGTAGCTGATGATAGAGAGCATGACGTAGCCGGGATCTAAGAAAGGGATGTGGAAAGGTCGTGTTACGCCGTTTGAAAGTGATATGCGAGGCGCCAGGAGAGCAACAAATTAAGTCCCCGTGGGGAAGGCCCGCCCACGCCAGCACGCGTTGAGAACCCACCCGCGATAACGTCTCGCTGAAGGGAGAACTTGAATATTTTCAAAGAATTACATAATCAAATTCGCCATATAAACGTTCTCGAACGTGCCTAAAGTATTTTCCGAACTCGCTTAAAGGTTTCATCATAATTTGAAGTTTATTGCCCAATATTGTAAGACTAATAGGGACTGATCAGACTCGTAATTTACGTATCGTTTTGGTAGTAAAACAAATTTTAAGTAGGAATAGGCGATAAAACTGAGTCTCGTTACTACAACTATCAAGAATGAAATTTTCGTAACTAGACATTAATTTAACGAAGGCTATATCTAGAAATTATTGCCGTATTAGGTAAGTAATAAAAACTCAGAAATTATACATTTTATGTTAAGACAATAACAGAAATACACGATACAAATTAATGACGACATAAAAAAGGAAGGGAATCTGCCAATAAGATCGCTTGTGCGTACAACTATAAAATTAAATGGGTAGAAGGCGTTTTTACAAGTTTATCGAGCGTTGTATACAGGGCAGACGGCTAGGCCGGCCTAATGGGCTAGCAGGCGCCGAACTCGCTGCCGGCCCGTCTGCGCGCCTGGCAACAAGGACGCCGCTCATTCTTAAGGCTTGCACTTTGATTCGTTCTCTATCATCGAACGGTAAGAACGGTAAGGTAATTGTTAATTCACGTTACAATAAGTGGATTAGATCGTGAAATAAAATGAACGTAGGTAATGACTGTACGAGCGGTCGAGAACAAAGAACTTGTAATAGTTAGAGAGCCGCGCTCGACTGACCGTGGCTTGGGTTTTTATGCCGATTTATCGACTCAAATTAATCGTGTAAATAGAGAGCCGACGCAGGAAGCTTGCGTGAAACGTGATATAGAACTTTTATTGGTTCAAAGTTATATATTCCTGTGTGAAATTCCTGTTATGTTTTTTTTTAATATATGTGGCGTTAAAGATTTCCTACTTTAACTTTTTATTCTAATTAATAACATTAAATCTGACTTCAAAATAGACTATAAGTAAGAACTACCAATCAAGTAATAGGTTTAAATGAAACATTAGGAAACGAGTATATAATTAATTAATTAGAAAAGTTTAGTGTTTTCTTTGAAAGCGTTCACATCTTATAGGTACGCCTTTGTAAAAGCGTCGGTACTTGATAGGCTTATCAAAGAGTTAAACTAAGATCCCGGCGCAGCGCGAGAACGGCCGTAACTTACAATCACCAGATCTATTGCAGGTGATTTCGGAGAGATATCCAACTCTGATACTATAGTATTCAGGGAACTTTTGAGATGGAACAATTTCAGGTAACATCAATGTTCCTTGGCGGGAGTGATTCCGAGCCGCTTAAACAGGCGCCCGCCCCGAGACTGCATAATACATTGCGGCGAATGCACCGCAGTTTGATCCCTTTCTAGACAAGGTAAGTACGACTGGAAACTTCTTATAATGTTACTCCTTTTCAACCCAGAATGTGGAGTAAGGGGCTTTATGACTTCATCGTAAATTTACAAAGTTCTAAGAATGTCATATCTTACGCGAGAATATCGGCTGCGTTCAATTATTTATTAATGACAGCTTTTGAAACTTCGTACATGAAGTTCTGTGAACGAGAAACTGCTCTGAATCAAGGTACTGAAACCTGAATATGCAATACTGTTACCTACTACTTAATTGGAGTTCAATAACATTGACTGTTCGTTTAGAAATTGGTTTTGTCCTATAAGGTATAGAGAGCACTACTACCTATATGAAAAAATCATGTTTCATTCGTTGCTAGAAGGTTTGGGTTTTCAATACTAACGATTATTATTTCATGTAGCTCGAATATGCTGACTTAAATTTATTGATACATGAACGTATAGGCAAAGTAAGCAAATACATAAAGTGTATCAAGGAACGGGACAGACGTGCAACGTTGAAGCAATCTGGCGTTTATTTATGCGCATTGGTTCGGTTGCTCCAGACAATAGCTAATGTTTCTTCAGCTCGTTCATCGCTTTGGTAACCTGGCCCGCGCACACAAGCCAACAAAAAGGTACGTAAATGACGACCGGCATTAGCAATTCAGACTCCACGAACAGACAAAACGACTACTTTCTCTTTCATAAATGTCTGAGCAAGAACAATGTCACTTAAAAATAGCCCTCGTAATGTTGAAAACTAACTTCGATAGTCGGGATATAATGGCGTAATATTTCAAGTAAGAGGACAAAAGATAGCAATCGCGTTGAAACCGAACCGAATGAGGTTAGACGAACTTCTTTAAATCTTAAGAGGAAATGTCATATTACGTAATTTCAGGTATTAATAACTGTGGCTAATTGAAGCTGAAGCGACAACTTTCTTTTTGTTTTTGGATTTTGCAGAGGAAGGTAATCAGAGAGTCGAGTTATCTCGTTTATCAGTCGAACTTAAGACACGTTACCAAATAAAGTAAAAGTTACCAAAGATATGCGAGAGAATCTTGGTCTTTTGCCAGGAGAGTAATCATGAAAAATATGACGGGGACACTGTAAAATATTAAAATACGAGATACATTTCCAGCTAGACAAAATATACAAAAGCAGTGTAAATGATGAATACTGTTTTAGAGTAACTATAAGCCAAATGGCATTTTAAGAGAGGGTGCGCGGAGTGTTCTCGATGAAACAAAACGTGAAATGGATTACTTTATGAGTAATATACCTTTACGAGTTGTAATTCTTTCGGGTTTCTTGCACTTTTATTATCCTGATTTATTAACAGGTTTTAGCTTAAACTGCTACTTAACTAATTAAAAGCAAAAATAAAACTTACTTAAAGCGAGCTTCTTAAAATATTATGACTCCGGGCGAAATCTGAAAATAGAAGAAAACACTTTTTTAATTTCTACAACAAACATTAAATAAATAAAATGTATCATAAATAACCTAACACCCAAAAAATTCTAAAACAATTTATTTTAAATATACGTCGTCGGATCAAATATTTATTTTATTAATTAAAAAAAGTACAAGTAAAAACATTTTATCGTACTTCGTAAGTATTAAGTCACTTAATTTTTAATTGTAATGTTACAGTACAGGTTGCACAGAATATTTTTAAGTGATCATTTAAGTTAGTGGAGAACACATTGGTGCGCGAATATAAAACTAAACCAATTACAAGTTTTCCAATATGCCCGGCAAATTATAGCAATGTTAAACTCGCAATAGACCCACAACGCGGGCTTTTGCGGAGTTGTCCTTAAATTGAACTTGGGAACGAGAACACACGCAGCCTATCTCATTTACACACATACAACACAAATATTAAGCAATCACTCAACGTTGAAATAAGCCTGCATACTACATCCCAAATATTTTTCTTGTCAAGAAAGCAATCTTAATCGCACGTGACTCTTGTGATCGAAATAATTTAAAGCTATTTTTATAGCAAATGCCGTAAATTGGATCCTTCATAAAGTTCTTTCTCTGGTTTACTTTAAATAATATTTCTTAAGATTTTTTTATATGTTTGGTTTAATACTTTTGAAACAAACATCTCTTACTCGATCAATTCACTGACGAACACAATGCACGACAAAACCGAACGTAGAATCTTCGGATACTGACTTTTCAAAAACTTCGCAAGATTAATTGAATTGGCTTCCAGTAAGAAGGGACTGTTTTGTAAATATTTTCGTTCAATTTACAATTTGTAATGTGAATTTTGCGTTTTCTAAGGAAACGTTGTCTACTAATTTATGTTGAAAATTCCCTTGTCGAGAGTTAAAACAATAAATCTGTACGAGCCCCGTAGTGTTTACTGTGCAATCACGTCGCTATTCTAGTTACATAATCCCCTTTGCAGTGCGAAGCGAAAAAGCTGCGCTTAAAATCTCTATTATGGGTCGACATTCGTTTCGTCATGACAATACATATTAACCGAGTAAATGAGAAAATCACAGGCACTATATATACACATACTGCTGACGTAGCTAACTTACAAAACTGACCTACGATTTTAAATTACTCGTATAGTGATACAATTTATTCTTCAACATTAAATATATAATATAGCTCATTCCATAGCAGTTGTAGTTTCTCTATAAGGCATTGATTACATAATAAGCAATCAATTTAAATGCATTTAACATATCTTCTTATGATCGTTTTAATTTTACCAAATAAAACTGCAAAGTGAATTTTTTCCATTAATAATGTGACATTTGAGCCGGTTGTAAACTTCGCACTTTAAATCTCTGAAATGAGTGTAGGCGTAAATAAGCTTTTAACACGGAGCTCCGCCGTGTATGTATATAGTGCAAAGTTTACGCTTACGGCGACAGAGACGACGGTCTTTTTTGCAAACGTCTGCAATGAACAAATTTAAAACCGCGATGCCATTTCAGAGCTACGGCTGTCACGATTGTGGAGAAAATTTTGTTTTTATTCGGCATATTAACTTTTAAAATAAGCAATTATTATACCTCATTTATAATTTATTTTAATTAACTATTGTTACGATATGCGATAATTATTCTTATCAGGATTTTATGATTTAATATAATGATAAGTGGTGTCAAGAGTTCATTAAGTACATGTATAGAATTTGGATATGCTCAGCCTGAAAATGGATGAGGTCGGTGACAGACCAGATTAATGTCGGGAGCTTTTGCCCACATTTAAAATGTCACGTTCTATTTTTCCAGCCAACAGAGGCGGCAACCGAGTCAGATGTTAATATTTCTTTATTTACATACCAAATTGCTTTGCATACTTAAATCTATAAATAAGAATATTTCTCCATAGCAAGAAAATGAGCGTCATAAATACGGATCTTTATAAGAATAATAAAACAATGACATGATAAGTTCGGCAAGTCTTACGTCTAGACTTCGGAGCACACAAACGTACACGTATGAAGCTAAAGCCAACATGGAAACGGGGCGTAGGAAAAAAGGCGAAGTCATAAAACCGGCGTCCACCAATCACTAAATAAGGCTGACGCGGCGACGAGCGCGCCGGCCTTGACTCCCGGCCAAATGACATAAGATGGCCTATGGGCGCGGATTCTACACAACCGACGAATTACATTGAAAATATATTTATTATTATTATACTTATTACATTAATCATAGTCCTAACTCTATATTAAATACTCGTGTGGCTTAAAATTCTGATTAGAAAATAACATTCAAATTGTTTTTGCGCGACCCGCAACAAATCAAGTTCAATGACTAGAACGCACGTGTTTGCCGCCCCCAGCATAAAGGTAATTGACTCTTAGTTAAATAATAATGACTGTGGATGTTAACTTTTCGACTACATATTTCACTTGGTATGAAAGCTTAAAGGCTTTGTATGTCGACGTTAAAATGAGAAGCTGTCATCTCATTCATATTTTTATTTAAAAATTGTAGGACGTAATCTACTTAGGTAATGGCTACTTTAATGCAATTACCGAATCCATCAATAATGCAAAGATCGATCGATAGCCGAACAGAGCGCATTAGAGACAATCTCTAAATGTCCACTTTGCCGGTGAGCTAACACGAAGGCGTAATCCGTCCGGCACTTAGATTGTACCGCAAGCCCACACTAAATGCACACTAACTAATCTGTTTGTCATCAGTCCCAATAGTACATTAAAATTGACACATTAAGGGAAAAGACCGTGCGTGACTTAAACGTGTTGAGAGAAAATTTATCATAACATTTATTGCAGAGAAATTTTAAAAGTGAGCGGCTATATTGAGATTACGTACCGTTATGAGTTTACCTCGAGAAGTTTTCTTTTGATTCACGTTAGGCTCGTATTATTTAATATTAATTTCTTTGCAGCAATATTAAAACAATAAACGTATATTACAAGTAATTTTTATTTATGAAACTGATCTTTATAGAAATATGTTGATGTTACATTTATTTCAATCTAGAAATTATGTATTAGGAAAATGCTTGAAATTAAGTTCTTATGAGTCACCTTGCAAAATTTTCACATCTTGTGTTCATTGTTGCGTGTCGACAAACGTCGTTCCTGTAAATATTTATTGATAGGTTTATCTTCCGAGCCAATCCTAAATCGTTTGAGACGAAATTACACGATGAGCAATAGAATGAGTAACCCGTCTCAGTGCTGAGATATTGTTCTTGTTTGAATAAAATAGCATGATTTGTGTTCTAAACGGGTTGAAATTAGTATGTAAAGTTAGTAGACATGGAAATTTTAATCAGATAAAAAAGTATATACATATACCGAAATTTCTGTTTTTCTAGGGAAAGAAAAAGAAGAAACTGGCTAAAACCTCACGGTTTTCTACTATCCTTCTACACCTTTGGAGACCGCAGCCGTGCTAGCGATAAAACCAATATCTGTATAACCTAATCCTGTAATGTTAAGAAAAATGTACGAAAATAATGATCTTAACCTTATAATATAAGGTACTTTCGTAATTACTATGTTTCGATATACTTTTATAAGGTACGTCTCGATACCAATTAATATGTGAACTAATAGAAAGTAAGTCGTGCTAGAGTCAGGACTATCAGAGATCACAGATTTATTTTACTTTCTGATCTTATCTACTTAAGTACCTTATACATTTCAATACAGTAGGTACTATATATCTCTGCAATTATTTGATATAAAATACAAAAAAAAATTGTCTCGACCCTTGATATTCCCAAATATATAAATGAGATAAATCCGGATATTTATCAGATTAAGCATCAGAGGTCAGTGTCCACATTTAGACTGTTCTAATTTCGGCTCTTTTATAGCCTTTGCGGCTTGCAATAATTTACCCTTTACGGAAAAATGGACATCTGCTACTTTGGAAAAATCCCTCCTTGGAAGTATAGGGACAAAATTTACGAGCCATGTAACCGTGGGTAGGCGGTGCGCCCACGTAGCATGCAAATGGCCCGATCCGATGAGATTGTCCTGCTCGAAAGATTAAAAACGAAGCACCTTGTGTATTTGGATGTTCACTAACTAATAACGTTATACTGTATCTATTCTTTGTAAAATACTTTGAATTTAAAAAAATACGATATGGGGTTCAAGTAGCGTATTTTATTCAATATACATTTGCGAATGCTCATCTATAAACAACGGTCAATATAAAAAATTGTTTGTTAAACAATTCTAATAAAAATCAAATGTTATCAAATCACGTAAAGTGACGCAATCAGGTATAAAAAAAGACTATAATAAAGAACCTACGACCTACTTAAGTGTATTAAATGATAGAATTACATTATAAGGAAAATGTTGTTTATTTTGTAAGTTTACCATACTACGAATGACCTCATTATAAATAATCCCGTTATTGTATATTTAATATTTTTTTATTGGTAGAAATTTACGAAGGCATAACATTGAAGTTACATTTAATAACTCTAATAAAACATTCCATTGTATGAAAATATTATCAACGTAATTGGCATTATTAATATAAATATTTGTATTAGGAAATGAAATTCTTGTATGTTTAGCAGTAAAGCATAGCGTGATAGCAATAAAAGTAGTGACTTCAGAGCTATCGCCCACGCGGCAGAATTTAGGCGCCTCACGAACACTAGTCATTTCTAGACCTAATATTACCTACAATAACATCATACTACAGTTTGAATCTACACGAATTTTACAAGTTGATTCCTATTTCTTGTTCTTTATTTTTGTCAAATTATTAATATCGAAAGATTATATTCTATTGAAAGTTAAATTGCAAACCGAAGAAGCAGTGTTACGTAAAGAATCCTTCGTAATCTATCGGTTACAATTTTACGGTGACATTTTTAAAAGGAGCAATACATTTAATACGATTTCTTTAATCTGAACTATTTTTGTTATTGCACGCGCGACCGGTCACAGTTGGGTGTAATATATTTAATAAAACAAGTGCAATGAAGTAGATCCGAACATGTTACGCTATACTGTATATAATTATGATATATACCATTTATTAATAACGCATTTATACTCGGACGTGTCAGTTTACATGTAAGCATGATGACTCGCTTTATTAATCTCTTCAAGACAGTGAGTAATGCTAAAGGCGATTAATTTATATTCAAAGATGCATTTATCTTTGTGGGTTGTGTATCGGTTTGTATATTTGTGTGAGCGAAAAGTAGAGCGTTTGCAATGCGCTTTCTCTCGCCGACGTCGTCTGCTCACAATCCGTTGGAAATTACTGTTACTAATACATCACGAAACATTTGGGATCATCTGATAAGTTTTGTGGCAACCGCTGCTGCTGCATCGAGTCTGTAGCGCGACAACTAATCGACATCGAAGCATGCCAGTCAGCAGATCGACTGGATAGTTCAGAGGATTGTGATATGTTCATTTTGGGCTAATACACACGTTTTTGTTATATGTTAAATCGAGTCAATAGGACAGTTACAAATATGTAATTCCTAAAAAAACATACAAAGGAGACGTCTTAATAACCAAATTATTAAGATATAACATTATAAAGTAAAATATCCATCGTACAACAGCCTTATTTACAATTTTAATTTTTTTATAGACTTATTTAAGCAAGACCAATAAGCATAAGCCAGTACCGTGCTCAAAATTGTAAATGAGACAAAAACTAGTTTCGCAAATCGTATTGCGAAAGCATATTAAGAGTGATATTGATATGATGCAATTCCATCTTGTAGGTGTGCTGGGGGTGCGGCGGAGATGCAAGTTTGCACTCACAAAACAGTTCGTGAGAGCTTTTTCGAGCTGCATGTCTTTGACACACTACAAATCGATGAACCAAATCTGCAACACATTACATTGCTTTCTATCTATGAACTTGAACACGCTGGAGCGTATTTCGACGAAGTGTTGCAGCAATGTATCACATAGAGATTGCCCGCGTTTGAACCCGCTCGAGAGAATCCTTCCATTAGAGATAAGTTTAGATGAGTCATGTTTTTAGCTGCATATTGGTTAATAAATGTTATAAACGCCAACAAATAGTGATATACAAAATAAACTTTCAGTAAATCAAAATACATTCCATGATAAATAACAAGAAATATAGAAAGGAAAAAAACAAGTTTATTTTGCAAAACTAATATGAATTTACCAGTTTAAATTTCAGCTTAGCTCAAGGACTTTATCTTATAATAAGCTCAATCTTTTAGAATTGCGTCTGCACTACGCATACCGCATTTGAAGATAACATTATAAACGTAGGTGTTAGCAGTTTTTTAATTAATGTATAATGTAGGATTATAAGAAACTTGAACGTAAGCAGCTTTGGCCGAGGATTAGTCGAGGAGCAATCGTGTTTAATCCGAATGTTCGTGGTAACGAACGATTTCACAGCAATTCGTAGCATTGTCTTGCAATAAACCAGTTCTGTGCATGTGATGTGGCGTCCGCGTCGTATTGCTCTATTTTTTTGTTTTATATTTTACGTAGCAGGAAATGAGCTCATATTGTTGCCAGGGTGCCGACTGTAATACCAAGCTTTGCTTATTAAAACTCGGTGTCTTTTGTAATTATAACTTAAAGAGTTAGCTTAAAAGGTTTTACTTTTGTTTTTAATGCAACCTAATGCTTCGTAATGTATTGTATTAAAGTATATTATTGTATATAAAATGAAGCTAAGTTTGTTTAGGATACATACGGGCAGTCTATTACCTAATTTTCACTCGTCTAATGGACTTGACATTTTTAACGTCGAAGTCTTAAGCATAATAGGCGTTCAGGCCGACTTATTCATAACTAAAAATAAATGGTGATTGTTAACTGTTACATACCGGTTCCGCTTGAATAAGACTAGGTACTTTCGAAGGCGTCATTGGTGGATAGAGCGTTATAATATCACTGAATTACCTTGCGTGGGCCAAGGTAGCTCAAAAGTGAATGTACCTAAATGTTTGCTATCCGTTTTCGCAGAATTATCAATCGGTCTTTACTTCTTAGAATTTATTTTGACAGGTCTAATAAATCGGGACTTAAAAGTAATTTGTAAATGAAGTTAGGTACATAATATGATTAGTGCAACAATGTTCGTATGTCGTTCCTACATACATACGTACATTGTTTAACGGTAATATGTGAGTAAATTTTATTTCTATAATATGCAGATGATTAGTAAATAAGGTTATTATATGAATGCTAGAACCGGGTAAATGACTTTAACAATAACCATATCATACGAGGTTTAAAGACCTGTTAGCCATTCATTTACATAATTAGTCCATAACGTGACATCTACGTTAAATGCAATAAATAATGTATCTTAAGCGTTTTAATAAGCATCATTTGTATGTGATAATATACAATTTTAATAATAAAATTATATACTACTTATGTGTATGGTATTGGCGAGTAGCTATAATTTTGTAATCGGAAGTAATAATGACATAATTACGAGTAACGGGCTACCCTCAGTCATAACAAAAAGCAATATGGAAAACTGAAGATTTGCTGTGGCGATATCGCAAAAAAATTAACCCTTCGACGGATATGAGTCATTACGCGACCACCAGGAAATGATATTAAATTTTCACGATGGCGTTTTATGTTACCTACTCTGCCGGTTTCACTAGTTCATGCATATTTATCAAAATAACAGTGCCGATTAAAGGCTGCATATAAACACGCACAGAATTGCAAAATGTAATGAGGAGCTGTGGTATTAAGAGTTTAAATGTTTTAGTGTGTAGGGTGTAGTTTCGCGCGGAAGTCTGGTTGCATATAGGACGGCACGGTGCGGCCGTCGGACCGTCATTAGCGAACTCACCCCCGCGCGAGGGTTGAGTTCCGCGAACGAGCTGATCGTCGGTGACTCACGGCGCAATGGCGCCGGGAAATACACGATTGTCATCTACGTGTGCAACAACAAAGCTTTCCAATTATATCCTATATTTAGTACACTGTCTGTTGCATATTTAATAACCATAGGGTTTATTTTGTAATCAAATACTAAATGTACCTACTTCATACTCGGTTTATAATTAACTAAACCCGCGGTTTTTACCCCTT
The DNA here is from genome assembly GCA_026213755.1 of Eurema hecabe. Taxonomy (NCBI): domain Eukaryota; kingdom Metazoa; phylum Arthropoda; class Insecta; order Lepidoptera; family Pieridae; genus Terias; species Terias hecabe. The sequence continues at coordinate 6,253,994 of JADANM010006787.1, read as the reverse complement.
TAAGGAATTAATTATACACAAACCTTCATCTTGAATCAATATATCTGATTAAAAACCGCATAAAAATTCGTTGCGTAGTTTTAAAAATTTAAGCATAGGAACAGACAGAAGAAAGCGACTTGTTTTATACTATGTAACGATAATGATTAATAGGACTTAGAAAAACAATTGACACGCTGTTTAATTTTAGGTTTGCATATGAAGTCAACGAATAATCATGCTTACCGCAATTGCGTGGGCATTTTATTAATAATCATTCGTCATTATTAGTAGAATTGGTATCTGTAAACACTAAATTTGTTAACACTATAAAATATGTGAGTAGGTATCTAGGAAGGGCAAAATGATGTAATTGGCAAACGATAAAACTTGTAGCAAAAGTGAAATTAGTAACTTTCTCTACAAGTGAAACAGGAACAAACTCGCCAGCGCCAGTATTGCCCCGAGAGAATTATAGTGAACTGGATATGTCAACATTACCTACTGTAGGTAGTAGGTTGTCCTCGAATTTCCATAATTGGCAAAAACCTGGCCGCGTTCACATACAATTTTTTCATTGTATCGTCGTCCCTAAGGGTGCGAATTAAACAGAGGCGGAAGGACGCACGCCGAAGCTAATTTAGCCATCCGAAAAAATGACACTGCTGAAGGTTGATGCCCGAACTGTGAATGGAAATCCCTCGGGCAGTTTACTAACATTTGAGACAAATTATTTTCGCCGAATGCGTCATCTCACTTTTTCTCATGCACTGACTGTAGACGTTTTATAGATTGCTTCGGCCGATCGAAGTGAATAGACGTCCGGAGTGAAAGCATGTGTCGGACAGATGTCCGAGTCAGGATGACTACGATCACCGAAGCGTAGTATTTGCTCGTTCGGCTGAAGTAAAATCCAATTACAGGATCATACAGTCAAATACGCCTAGTTAAGTGCCTTGTCCTGAAATGTATGTCTATCGATATCTGTCTAAATGCTTGAACTTGCACTTGGGTAACACACCACCATTTTTATTTTCCGAAAATTTTGTTAAAATGTGTACAAAACTTTAAATTTGTCTAAATCTGAATGTATGAGAAAAGGACAATTACTCAGTTTATACGTGTTTATATTCTCTAAACCATCTGATAAAAAAAGTCAACAAACTTAACAAATTGAAAAGTAAATAAGATGTAATAATAAAAAAGGCAACAACGAGATCATAACTTTTCTGTCATTGACGTTGTTAGGTAGAGTAAAAGATCGAATAACAAAGTTTCTTCATCCAATTTATAGCACCTCATATTTTTATTCACGGGCATATCTTAGGGACTTATTACCGTGCAATACAGTCAGAAGAGTAACAAAATTGCTCGATCCACAGCTCTGTAAAAGTCGCTCGTTCCCATAAAACTCCCACATATTTCAGGACAAATAAACTTCTCATCCTATGAAATTTTCTTCTGGGGAAGGAGTACAGTGCAGGTAATATTTCAAAACATGTGTCATTCATAACTTTCGCTTTCGCAATGTCTGTCGATGGAGCCCGGGCGAAAAGGTCTCAATAAATTTTTCTTGAGCCGGCTCCGTTATCCCCGCGAGCGAGCCCAGGTACGTTTTATGGCCGCGCAAAGGAATATAAACGAAAAATAAAATGAAAGTCAAAACGGCCCGAAATAAAACTATTTACTGAATATGCTGCGCGCAAATTTTTCCGAACGCACGGCAAGTATTGCGATATTATATAATAAACTATAATATGGACATTATCATGGAGTTTGGATTAATATTACAAATGACTACAACACTTGAATGTTATCCTAAATTAACATTGTATACTTTTTATTTCTTCTATTTATATTAAAAATATAGACTTAATGAGCTACAGGCATAGCTTAAAATTGTCATTTCACTGTTGTATAACCTTTAATTTAAGTATTTGACTGACATAAACATTACCGAATAGATATAAGGTTATTTGTATAAATATACAATGAGTAAAATTTATTATTTTATTATACCTAATATTATACCGAGAATAGAAAAGTCTAAGTTACATAATGATGTTGGTAAACATTACGACATCGCGCTTGTCATCGTCTGCCTCCATAACTTGAACTCCTTAAGCGGAGATATGACTTGGTGTAAAAATCAAGATTCTAAATAAGATAAAAGCCAATGTAGTTAAGATTAAATAATAAATATTTTAAGAAGTATAATTTGATACAGAATATTTACAATGTCATGCGTACGTTTAGGATTGGAGAGCATTACCACAAATTATCGTTTATTTAAAGCTAACTCTGATGTTTATTCGCCAACAAAACAGAAATTATTATCATCACAAATAGTGCGGTCCACGCACCGTCTGTCTGCTAGACGCGTAAATAAAAAGATGATCTCATATTTCCACCGATCTGTTGGAATGGAAAACAAACATTTTAGTCATACGATGTACACTTTATTTTGTACGTACAAACGAAAGGTCTCGAGACTTACGCTTTAATAAATATGAAGCTGAAAGCGACCCTAATCGCGAAGGCAGAACGGCAACAGCCAACAACACACACAGGCGCGGTATGAAATTGTTGAGAAAGCAAACACATTAAAGGGTGGCGAGTAAATATCGCCTAATGATTACCTATTCGTAGGTTTTGTAACAAAAAATACCTACATAATTCACGCTACTAAATGAGGTGAATTTCAGGGCTTTGTTAGAGTACGGGATACGTCGCTTATCTGATGCCACACCTTTTGTGCTGCTATTGACCTAATTCGAGTGTCACTCGACCGCGTCTATGGAAAACTTGGCTTCGGATAGATAAAAACACACAACGCAATTAAATAAACCTTAACGTTAAACGAACGCTTATTTATTTACATAGTCACATCGTACGAATGCAAATTGAAAATTACCCAACTTCTATAAATATTAAATACAAACACAGATCGTATCAACCCTTCCCCCTTAGTTTTTTAATTTCAAACACAAAATTAAGTAATTTTTTAATTACGTTTGACACCACGCCAATTTGTTATGTAACGCGAATGAAAGCTTTCTTTGTTTATTTTTTGTGAACACATTACGTGTATATTTAAGACTGGTAAGTTGTACAAGGTCGATTGGCCCACGCGATAGTCGGCGGGGTCAGAAATAGAGCGACAGTGGTACCTGGCGCCGCCCCGCGCTCAATGTCAATTTTCAATCACGAAGGGCGGAAGGCATCGCCCGGCAAGCTCCCGAACGTTAAATCATAACGAATGTCTACTTTTTTTCACATTAAAATATTTAATTCTCACCAAGTTCGCAACGAAAGAAGCAACTTCAAGAGCTGTTCGGGACTGCGCTTGTTTACACCTCAAAGCGGTGTATAAATATGTAACGGATAAAACGGCAGGCGATATTACATAGAATAAACTCGAGAATAAACAAAATTTTTATTACTTTTCGTTTTTAACCTTTTTACCCTCTTTGTTTACATAGCTACGAGCAAGCCTCTCCGTGCCAACAGTCGCTTTGTCAAGCGTCGAGTGACATTAGCTCGACCCACTGTCAGATAATTTGGAAACCAAATAAAATAATTCTCAGCTCCATTTATTGTCTGTTATGTTCCTATAAATTCACTAATATATTTGCAACGCAATGGGGTATGTTACAAAAATAATGAATTGAGTTTTCAGCTTTCTTAGGCAACTTTTATTCATATAAAATATCCACATAGTCTTGAAATGCAAATTTAATTATTTTCACTGCTTCTCATATGAATTATTGACTGATTACTATGACTATATGACTTATTACTTGATTTATATTCAGTTATTTAATATCTCAAATTTAAATACACATTGAACAACGATATAGTTTTATCGTGGTTACATTAATTGTCGTTTATGTACAAAACTAACGACAGATATCAGACCATTTGCCTGCCCATTAAATAAAGTCCGCAAGATAGAGTTAGGGTTGTAAAGTTTATTAATGGCTCGATTACAAGCTCGACCCGAGGTGCAAAGAAGTACTATCAATCAGTCAGGTGTACGGGAACTGCTACCCTTACGCTAATAACAAAATTCCGACGTCCCTGTTTGTTCTTTGAAAGGGGTGAAGATGAATTTTCTAAGCTACATCTCGGTTTAATCATTGTTTTTACTAACCCTGACTTTATTAGAATTAAAATGCAATACTCTCCTCAGTCGTGGTTGACATTAAGAATAGATATCAGTGGGTGAGATTACTGGTTGAAACCAGTCAAGGGTAGTCGCTTGCTTTCAAATTTGCAAGTCATAACCGTTTAAAAACTATGCACTTTAAACCTTATAATGATTGTATTTCAATGTCTTTATTTCATTTTTAAAGGTAAATGCACCGATTGTGTGTACAGATCTGTTTTGTACCCAGCACTGATCCCTTTTGTACCGTGTTTGCGTAAAGGATGAGAATCGCTTTTGAATTCATAATATGCGGAGATTTTGATAATCCTGTAACAAAACAAATTGACGTGCGGAGTTACGGTTCGATTCGTTCGGCTATCAGAAAAAGATGGGCCTAATGAGTGAGAAGAGTGAGTGCAGTGAGTCAGGGTGACAGTGTAGTGAGTAGGTACATAGTCAAACAAAGTAGTGTGGTAGTGGAGCGCGGCTCGCCACTGTCCAGTGTCCGAATGGCTCAATTACACTTAATCCGCAACGCACACACATTCAGGCGGGTAGCATGCATGTAGGCAACATTAATGTATGTAAATGCATGCGACCGACCGGCCGCGGCCGCCGCCGACGCTCACAATATTGCGACATTAAACGGAATATGGCTGACGAGGCGGACATTTTCGACAAAAGTCGACATTTGCAAACGTTATGCAATCATTCATGTGCACTTAACGTATTCGTATAATAGTGTAAACTGTAATGCCGTGTTCGTGAAATAATTAACGTTCGGTTTAACGTCCAATAACTTCTGTGTTTAAGTGAATACAGAATATCGGTTTGTTACTATATACCTTTAGCATAAATATCACTCAATGGGTAACGTTTGAGAAATGTAATCATCACAATATAGAAAAAAAAAAAACAAAATTGCATTAATTAAGTCTTTCTGGATACTTAAATACGTGCATACCAGCAGTAAAAAAAAAACATTAAAGTTGGGCAATTTTTATGAATTTTACGTAGGTTGGTAGGTACCGGTTTTAATAAAGGATATTGCTACGATCAAATTTTAATAATAATGATCTTTAATTAAAAACGAAATCATATTCTATCAAACTTTCAAAAAGACTAGCTCCTTTTCTAATTTCAAAAGTCATGAAAAAGTTACAGCAATGCTGACCAAAATCTACGTATCCTTATTTTTTTTTCTTCTCTGTATATATTATACATATATGAAAGCGAATGTTAAATGTTATCAATATTTTAAATAAAAAATGTCACCTTGCAAGATAAACATTTTCGAATAAAAACACAGAAATATATATTTCTGTGTTCTGTGTTTTAACCATTTTTTAAAATCTTAACAACCATATCAAACATGTAATCAACACGTATTATGAATAATGATAAATAATAATTCGCAATAAAAACTTCGCGGAACTGCAATATTGCCACTAGCGCCCCCTATGGGACTGTCTGACTATACCATTGTTTTATCAAGCGGGCATTGTCATGGTGATTCACAGATATCAACATTATAACTCATTACGATAAACCAAAAATGTGAATTAAATTGAACCAACTATCTACAATATTCACTATGCGATAGTATCGTTGGTACAAAAACGTTTTCCAATGTAAGTTTATTAATAAATCTCGTAAACCTAACATCCTTCACTCGGTCATGTTTTAATAAACAATATTACTTGTAACGTCAGAATATGGGGTTGTGAATCATTTCGTATTATCCCAAACTAGTAGGGTATCTATATTTTCACTAATTTGGCTCATTAGAACTAATTGCATTGAATTGTAATCCAGAAATAAGCAAGAAAAGGCACAATGAAGAGGTTATGTCCATGACAAACAACATACAAAGGCGTTTACCTTAGTCTATCTGATGAGTTACTGCAAGCATCACTATAACAACGCACAATATCTTTCACTGATGGGTTATTAAATAAAATCTATTTAAAAAATTGGTTTACATCACAGAAACAACAAAATAAAACCGAAAACATTGAAAGCGGGCAAGAAGCGCGATACGAAACAGCAAGCTAAGCAGCAGCTGACTACAAGCGCATGCCTGTGTAACGTTGTCAGGACGTCACGTTTCATTTTGAATGTCTTGTTTTTGTTCAAAGTATCATTATTTTAACTTTTAAATTAATAATGAAATTACGAAATAACTTAGTTTACGTTTGTTTACATAATGATGGTTTGAAATAATAATTTAACATGTTTTATGTTAAAGAAAAATTAAGGTATGTATAGTTAATATTTTTTTCGAATACCCACTTTAAATTATAACGCAAATTAATGTTTTTTTTTAAATAAAATGATTGTGAAAGTCGTTGCAATAGTGTTTGACAAAAGTTTGACGTTGCTACAAAGTCACGTGCCCGGCTGCGCAACGTGGAGGAGTGGTGTGGGCGCGCAGTGGCGGCGCGCCGGCTGCCCTCTAGCGGACATATTGTGAATTATCGATTCTCCGCGCGCCGCGCCGGCCGCCATTGGCTTGGTTCTGCTCAGTAATTGGTTTATGTAGCCCGTTCGTAACATGAATTCAAATTTAGCGCGCGCTGGAACCCTCGAATGAACAAAGCCGTGTTTGTACGGGGAAAATTACTCGTTCCTGATAATAAAATCTAGTAAAATACTATTCAAAGTTTGTTCCATTTGGTCCAATGTATTGAGCCAATATAAAAATATGATGTTTTGTTTTGTCTTACTATTATTTATTGAGTATATTTAATAGTAAAATAAACATTTAATTGCAATTAATTTACGGTGATGGATAGAGGATAGATCATTTTTTTTTTGTTTTTCTTGCTTTTACTATATAATACAATATAAGTCGATATTTTAATGAATATTTAAAACATGTAAAGGATTTACTTGTATTTACATGTTTCTTATCTTATTTAATTATTTATAAAGTCAAATTTAACTGTTCAAAATATTATATGAAAACAAATCGGATTAAAGTATGGCAATTTTAACGATCTATAAAACATACAAGTATAGCATTGTTTGTAGCTACTAGCTATGTAATGTAAGGCCAGGTTGATTTGTTAGGAGCGTCGCCTCGCACCAGTGCTAAATTGAGAGGGAGGAAGGGGGCTGATATTTATGCACGTTAATAAGAAGCCGAGCTGCAGACAAAGCCTACCTTACTGTGTACACTGAGAATCAAAAATATGTTAACAAATTTTAATATAAGACTGCTTCGATATAATTCGCTTTTATAATAGCGTAGGTATTGTTTGTTGCAGATTTTTAGACGGTAGAATGAATACAGATTGTAAAGAGGTTTATGGTGTTTATTCCTTTAAGCATTTTCTATTTTATAATTATGTAGTTCAACTATTGTCGATATATCAATTAGTACGAAATCCTTAAAGTGAGTCCTACTCGATTCGGTAAGATGGAACGCATTGGGATTTTAATTGGTAGTAGGCCTATTAACCCTATGGTCCTTTTCCCCGAGGCGCATGGATATTTGTAGTCGTTATTTTTAATAAGAAATTAATAAAATCAGCAAGTAAGTGTTTGGAATATTAGGTAATCTATACTAATCTATACTAATATATAAAGCTGAAGAGTTTGTTTGTTTGTTTGTTTGAACGCGCTAATCTCAGGATCTACTGGTTCGAATTGAAATATTATTTTTTTATTGAATTGACCATTTATCGAGGAAGGCTTTAGGCTATATAACATCACGCTGCGACTAATAGGAGCGAAGATATAATGGAAAATATGAAAAAAACGGGGAAAATTATTCACCTTTGAGGGCTTCCTATGCGTGCGCTGCGAAAACGGTTTAAGATACAAAAATAATATGTATGAAAGAATTATTCCTCTTTAAATGACCTAAAAAAAAGTCCGCGACAGTGTATGTCTATCTTCTAAGATTGACTCACTATACCATAATAATAGAAATAGATCTGACGGGGACGAAGTTCCGAGCAACAGCTAGTTTAGATATAAAAATGGAGAAAGCTAGCAACTATTAAAGAAAAATATAAGTGAAAACAAGTATGTAGGGAGACTTCAAGATTTCGCGATAGAATCACAAGGCAACCTGCAATGATAGCTTGGGGACAGATCTGCAATCAGATAACAATGTCTTTTTCGCTTAGCGATTTAAAGAGAAAATTTATTTTCTTCTATTACATTTTATAAGATTGAAAAAAGTTACTTCAATTTATAACGAGAATTAAGTTTTATAAACGTACCTGTTAGCAGTATCTAATGAATATCTATTTAAAACATAGGAAAATAATAACAAGAACCACAATATAAGAACACACAGTGAAGCCATTTGAAAGTAGACAATTTTGTCCACCGTTATACATCATCGCTGCAGTGCATACGACGAAAATTCGTAGATTAAAATATTTCCATATTTATAGGGTAAATTCCTTATAGCAGGAACATTATCAGGGGGTTTGTGCGCGTATTGGCTTTATGAACATGCTTCTTATACTTACTCAAATAGTTTTGTATTGTATAGCCTATAGCTATAGCGAACCGCTAACCTTCTAAGTGGCTATCAGTCTAGGCGTTATATGTCTATGATTAAAATTCATTCTCATAACTCCTGAACTTGTTAGCTAGTAATTCTAATAGGGGTTTATTTGCTGTAACCTTATCGGCAATTATAAGGATATAATAGGATTCAATTTTCTGCGAATCGTAATTTTAAAGATTCCTCGAGGCTAGTAAAACACCTATAATTAAGTTTAAAATGATACTTGCAGGATTGAGCTTAAACTATTATTTTAAGTTATATTGTCACTACACTACTAGCTAGCGCGTAACAAAAACTGCCATTATATCAAGAACACGTCCCAACGTTGTAGCATAAAAATATCATAACAGATAAGTACCTGTTCTAAAAACGGTCGTTGGTGCTCTAGAAAAAGAAAAAGTACACTCTATTCACAGATTAAAAAAGTTATTCTCTAAAATATAAAATAAAAGAAACATGTACAATGTAAAAGCAAAAGGTAATAAAAAAGATATCCGACATAACGAAAGCGCATTATTGAAATGAAAATTCTAAAGTAAAGTTGAGGGGTTGACCCGTATTCGCATGCAGCGCGCGTTCGGCAGTCGGCACACATCGTGCGAGTTCAACTTTTGTACTTTACGAATATTGAAAGAATTTTAAATTCGTCTTGACAAAATAACTATGGTACCTATTTGATTATCATCAAAACGCTTTTAACCTAAGGCCAAATTCAGTTGTGCAATTATTATCTTTACACAAAGCAAATAACCGTACCTACCTATTATTACGTATGTCCTATAATCATACGGCTTAGATCGGTAAAAACAATACATGATTATGTATTATATTTACCGATCTAAGTCGAACCAATAAAATTACTTGAACAATATTATAGAATTGCAAGTATATAAAGTACTAAATAGAAGAAGGCTAGAAGATTCAGTGGGTAGTTGTGAATTTAGTAGAATAGTCAGCATTATGCAGTGCACGTAGAACGCTGTCTGCACGCGGGCGGCGGGCGGCGGGGCGCGGGCGTTCGGCGCGGAAGGCTTGCGTGCTCTTCCATCACTGAAACTCATATAATATTAAAGGCTTACTGTACCAAAACGAACCCACTGCGGAACGTAAAATTGCTCCCTCTAAGAGTTCCTCTTTATGACGAATCGATCTTCTCCTCAGAGAAAACCAAAGCAATATTTAATGGCTGTAGAAATGTTCGTACATGTTTTCGAAAGTTTCCAACAGAAAACATTTAATCCGAAAAAGCAATCTCCAAAGAGGTAATAGGAAGAGGATTCCGTGCATATTTATTGCCGGTCTCTAAACCGTTTCTCTGGTAATTCGGTACAAGCAAAGCGACATTATTTTTGTAGTAATTTCAGCGAATGTCCTTTAAAATATTCCGAGTGCTATAGCCGGGCCCATTAACGTGCCCGGGCGCAATTCGGAGCAGGGTCTCGTCCGCAAATGGCGGTGATATCATTAACTGACCCCCGCAACTATCCGCCGCCCCGCAACTTTTTTGCCAATATTATTATTACACGGAGAGGTAAATTCGCGTCGCCGCACTCTAAAACTTCTCGCCACACTCGGAGATTATAAGTAATTACTCCTTACGGGAAGTGAGCTCGAACATGCTGAATGCATAAACGTTAAAGTACCTAGATTTGCTTCGTATCATTAACGAGCAAGTAATTCTTATTTAATACTCAATCTTAAAAAAGGGAGGAAAAGTCAACATTGATTTGCATATTCTATCAACAGTTGTTCATAATTTTTGTATTCATACTATTTCTATACGAATAAAATATCGACAAAAACAATTGTAAAGTCTGTAGAAAATAGCAGTGGGTACTATATTTTCTTAACTTCACAAAGTGACACGAAGATATGTGTGGAGAATTCCTTAGTAACTTGTAAGAGGATTTCTGAGTTAAAATAAAGCAGCAAAAGGTTTCCGAATAAGGCGATCTACCTTTAAAGTAAGCAGAAGTTGTTTTTCTTATGGACTCAAGTAGGTAACTGCTAATAGTTAATGAAAGAAGAATTCATCTGAGCTGCATTTTCATAAAAGTTTATAAATTTTATATTTCAACAAAAATAAAGGAAACCATGACAAAAAAAAAAAACGCTTAAAAAACCGATTTAAATAGTTTTCCGTGTTTAGATCTGGCGTTAGGTTATTATAAATCGCGACGGAAATAATTAGTTTGAATTAATCCTTCAATAGATTTATTAGATAGCGAAATTCTTACAAATTGAACGAAACGTTCAGTTCAAAGCTAATGATCTTTGCGGTTCCGTATTACGTTAGTTGATAATAGAGTAGACGATATAACCTCTCGGTTGGAAACCGAGGTAAGAAAGTTAGTGTTCAGCGTTCCTCATACTTTTTCTGCGTAATAAGAATTTGTTTCTTTTAGCAAACTAGCGTATTTTTAATTTGAAATAATGTTATTCTTCTAAGCAAAGTCCGAACGTAAATTCCAGGGTCTGTTACTTTAATGTTTGTATTAAGTGATATATGACTTGTACTGTTATTGTTATTATTTTTTTATGTATGATTACTATCTTGGTTAATAAAGAAATGAAATGTTTAATACATATGCGTACCCATATAAACAATTTATTTATTATCCTGTTTTCTGTACACATAAATTTTGTTGCAGTTTAAACTATTCCCGAATTTATGACTACAATACAATGTTTTCGGTGTATATATAACAACAACAGTTCCCTAGTTGGAAACACGGTATGTACTTAGAGTTTCGCAAAAGAGTTGTACCACCATAAACATAGAGCACACAATACATTAGCGTTAGCAATTTAAAGTTAGCTGTGGGATTGCAAATAACGTCGTCGGGTTGGGACCACAAGTTCGACCGCCCAGCCAAATTACAGACTGTCAACTCGACTCAAGTAACCTGTTGACGGACTCTACTCACTTGTTATGTTTCAGACTCCATTGTTATGGACGGTTATTTCAGGAGCTAGTGATATCAAGCCATGGACTAAATTAATTTCAGATGCGTTCCCGACGCAAGATTATAAGTATTGACATAAAGATAGTATGTATCAAAAAAATTCTATCCTCTAAATAGCATATAGAATGTAAAGATTTGCATAACACCAATAAAAGTTTGTAAAAAGATGTAGGTACTTATGTGATGTACATAATTTTCAGATAGTCTGCATCGTGAACTCGTTTCCTGCGAAGATCCAGTCCTGCGCCGTGCCGGTTTAGTTTGAAATTTCATTCTTTCCGAACACATATCTCGACTTCGTCGGGGAATCTACTTTACATTTCTCATCCTAATGGCCATTGGGAGAAAATTGGAAAGGAAGTTTCGTGTTCGCATTCTTACTCTTAGGAATCGGTTCAGACGGAAACATTTTAAAAAAGTATCTTATCAGACTTCGAATACACGGAAATCGGAATAAACAACGGATTACATTTATAGATACGACTACCGATGATATTGACTTTCATATTCAGTACAAATAACAAAACGGGTAAATATTCTTCGAAATATTCTAATTTTGTTTTAAAACATTTTTCTTGATACCTACTAATACTTATAAATATGTTTTACAAAAAATAAAATAATATAATTACGAAAGATTTAATTAGATTCTTTCTATAGACAATCTTCTAGGCATTCAGTTAAATATACAAATGTGTTTATCATAGCGAGCATACGTCTTAGTTGGGAGCCGAGACAACTATATGATATGCAGCTCCGACCACAACGGGGTCGACCAGAGTCTTAGTCAGAGAATTAGGGCTACCTCCGATAATAATATAAGACACATTTTTTTTAATGAAAATGATAAGTATTATTAAACTTATCTAAATTATAAATATTTGATACACAAAATTGATTGATTATTACAAAGCCTTTAACATATTTTTCTTTAACGTCCATTGCTTTAATGAATGGAAAAACCTAACAATTTATAAGGCGCAAACCGCAGCTCCAGGTAGAATAGAAAATGTCTATGTGATGTGTTGTAGGAATTCCGAAGGGGTGATCAAAGGGGCCATAATGTTCAGCCCTTACTGAGGGTTCGTGCATCGATGATGCCGATGACCTCTATCGATTTGCTTTCTACGAACTAAATGGCAAACGAGTTTGTAAATTGCGAATAAACATGTAAAAAGTTTTACTGGATAGAGAAGCTTAAAACTTGAACACTGTAACGTAAATATTGTATCAGTTTGGTCCGTTACTAAATAGTAAATACGTAGAGTGTCAGTTTTTTTTGAAGCTTGGAATAATTATATTCGAAAGAAATGTTTCTACATAACTTCGAAAAATATTGTTTTTTAACATAAATTTAACACCTGATTAAAATATGCATCGCCCTTTTTATTTAAGTTGCCTGTCCGTGGTCCTTTTTGAAATAAAATTCCTATTGTGTGTCTTAAAAAGATATAAACATGATATTCTGTTTTATCTGCATAGTTCCTTTTAAAGCTGCGAAACTGTAGACCAAAATAAAATCTTATTAAAATCGAAGACTGAATAAGGCTGCGACCCAATTTAGCTCGGCTGCCCCCTCGTGTTTTTGTAAAAAAGCGAACTATCCGATGTTTATTAGGGTAGGTTGAGGTCGATTGTTTCAAGAGTTTTAAGAACGATTCACTGGGGAGCGGAATGCCTTACTCGCATCATAGGATTCCGGCGCAGTATGTCCACCTTAATTTACTGTGGTTTACCAGCCAACCCGCAGTTTGTATCCATTATCTACCTTACCACCTCGCACACGATTTAATGCAGAATCCCCAATGTATTTCTACCACTAATCTAGACATTATTGATATTTCAATAGTGCAAGTAATAAGGTCCTTAATACTTACATTCGAATTGTTTATAACGAATAATTTCTACATGAACTAACAGATCAAGAAAAATGGTTGCCCTGCACAGGTCAATATAAAAGCATCCGTGAAACGTTAAGATAACGTTCCGAACGTGTTTCGACAACGTTGCATTGTGAATTCAATTTAAAACACTATGAAATTCTATGCAACAAATTTTTATCGAGCGTTGTCAGCAAAATGCAATTTATCATACGTTTCACAACGCACCATTGAGACTGTGTAATTTATTTTAAGATATATTTTGCGATTTTTCAAAACATTCACAAATCACTCTTCAAAGACGCTTTTCGATTTGATACAAAATATGAAATTTTGTTTAAGAAATTTATAGCAAAAAGATAATCTTCATGGAAAAAATATAGGTTTCTTTCTAATAGCCCTCTTCAATTTTGGGTACAAAAGTTATATATTAGAATTATATAGATACAAATTTTCTTTATCTTGGCAAATAAATAGTCTTTCTCGTTAATAAATTAACACCAAATATGTTGCTCAAATGGCATATAAATAATAGTAATATATCCCGTTGTAATATTATTCATTGTACAATTATCCTTGGTGTAAGATTTTATGTTATGGCGGGCTACCAATTTTATTTATTTTATAGCTACTTAGCCAAGGTCCGAACGACCTCATGTGGCATATTTACAGGCACATCATTATTCTAGCGGTTCTTTTTATAATGCAATTTTTTAAATCAACAATGAGAATTAAGATCAAGAAATTTAAAATGGCTGAAACGAATTTTAATAATTGATGCACATTGCAAGTAGGACTTCTTATTTAAAGCAGATGAATTCTTAATAAAGCCTTCTCAATATAATAAAAAGAAGAATATCTTATTTAGGTACTTCTGAAAGGGACAATAAAAATGGGTTGCATCACGAATCTTTAGCGCTGAACGAAACCTGCGCAGAAGTCAAAAATAAGGTATCGAGGTAACGACGCGGCGCGCTGAGCGCGTGATCGTCATGTGCACGAGCGTTGATTGGTTGTCCCAGTCGTGTTGTCTTTCTCGCACCAATACGTCAATTACGAGCGCGATTCTACATGAAATATTATAACAAGATTGTATTGTAGAGAAGGAAAACGATCTTGTTCCAATTCAAGTTCCTAAGTTATGACAATATGTTAAACGCCAATATGTCGTCTCAATAAATTATGCGGACAAGTCGGCAGCAAATTAGATAGACTAAACTAAACAAGTTACGGTAAACTTGTAGTTGGATTGACACCGAACACCGAACGCCGAACAACGAGCTTAGACACTGAATTTTGAGGACTACGATTAAATACGATTTCGTACTTCAAAAAAAATGCCACTGGAAAAGAGGCTGTGTGATTTAATAACATTGAATTAATTTCAATTTTTGCTTTTTAAATTAGTGCAATTTTTTAATTTATAATAAATATATATAAATTAATCGGGACCAGCAATTTTCTTATTATATTATAAAATATATATATGTTAAACAATTTCTTACATACATATCTTGTTCATTTTTTGAATTGCGTCGATCGTATTGCGTCGTTATTATCTATTCTTATGCAATTTTGAGATTTGTTATTTTATCCTTAATATATTGGAAATATTTTAAAGTACACAAAAGGCGAGATTCGCCCCTTGGCGTGCTGCTAACACTCCTTATAAATACTGGTAAGCCCTCGGCTTTTGCGGCTAATCTTTCGCGTGAAGATCGCTATTATACTGCTATTTATTATTTTCACCCGTACTTTCTTTCTAAAGTCAAGTCGAAAAACGTGCTTCATATTCTGAAGGGATTTTTCTTACTTCTCATTTCTGGTAAAGAACCGCTGAAAGAATTAAAATTGCCTCTTTTGGCGTGCTCTCCGCAATGAAGTAGTTTTGAATTTACAATTATGTTAATTTTGAGAAGAAAAGTTTTTGTCGGTTACCGTCATTTTTGTAAAAGCAGTATGAAACCTTACGAAAGCACGCCATTAAGATCCGTGTTTAAAATTCAGAAATACAGAATTATCCGTAAGTTAGATTTGATTTGTATTAAAACCCAGTAATTCTTTTTGTTGTATTCAACCGATTCTCAAAGGGTATCTCACTGAGGAGTCTCATAATTTACAGCGCTATACGAATTGTCAGAGTTTAATGTTATCCCTGCGCACATATGTTTTGATTAGGTTTTGGAAAGACAAAGCCTTGGCGAATAAATTGTACGTTCCGTGACTAATACTGCTAGGTTGGTTGTACTTGTGTCGTAGTAAGTTATGATAGCGGAGTAATCTCGGGGCAATGGCTGAGAACCGCTTGCGTCGCTCCGAACTCTTAAATTAGCGTGAATTTAAACCACTTAGCTTCTTCAAGTTTTGTTTGTAGACATCGTAAATATTTCATGTAGCGACTATTTGCTCGTATCGCGCAATGTGCGCGCTCTATGCACTGTTTGTGTTATTTCTAGACGGATGACGCTATTTTATACTGTTCTTGTTTGAATAACCCACGATACCCAGCTTACTCAGTGATATTGGTGTGTAATTGTCAATAGCTCTTAATAAAAAAAACCTCCACTCACACATTAATATTGTTTAAAAGTGTATTCGTTTATTGTAAAATTTGTTTATTCTCTCTCCATCACCTCATTTGTATTTCCCAAAAAGTACACATGAAATGTTTAAAACTGCCAATAAATGTAAGTTAAATAATCAGAGAAGTACCTTCATTTATTTAGATTATAACGCGATTAATCCTTCGCGCGATTTATTTATTCCGATACGAGATGCAAACGTATTGAATAGAGGTTGATCGGATAATGATTGGATTTCGCGGTTATTTTAGTTCGTGTAGGCTGTACTAGCCGCAGGTGCCGCTTTCAATTGTAATAATCAGAGCAAATGGAACGATAAATGATCCATTTGAATGTTTTCAAATACATAAGATCCGTTGCAAAATAACGTTATTTTAGCACATTCATATTTGCTAGGTACCTATAAATAATACTAGGTAAAATGCTTTTATCTAGTGCTCAAATAAACTATTGAAGATAAGTATGAAGAGTCTATTATTAATTAACTTAGAGAGAATTCTAATTACAATGATCCGTTTAATACAAGTGAGAAGTGCCTCATTACAGGTATGATAGATATATTTTTTAAGATTGTATAAGAGGACCTTAGTACTAATAGCGACGATTTATTATTCATATATATATTTTTTGATTTTCTGTAAGTTACATAAAACGCGATAAAATAGCATATATTTCGATAAAGACGACTACGGACAAAATGCTAGAAAGGTTTTCAAAATTAAATTATATTTACAGCCATTTACTTTATTAAGACGAAAATTCACAAATAAAGCAAATAATTCATTCACCATGTCTTCTCTTAATTGTGTTGTAGACATAAGCTGGTCCTTACTATTCTTTGTGCAGATAAGATTGCATTGGTCCTTTGTCGCGTCAAAAGAAGCTTCCGGATTTTAGCATTAATTAGCTGTTGCAATGGAAACCATATTTCAGTTAGACGGTACAGGTGCGCTATTCGCTGCAACTTCGATTAATTCCCATAACGAGGCAGGTCCATCACGCGAGCGCTCGTTTGTCTCTGGACCAGCTATAAATACATCAGCGCACTTGCAATTTAATCCGTTCTGTTCCGCTCCCGTGATACCGTATTCAGACAACCAACAAACTCGGATATGCATGAAATGTCTTACGGGCCGATTATAACGCTACTTCGCTACTGAAAAATATCATCCCAGAACGATACTAGAGATGCCAACGAACTGTACCAAGTGGAAAAATATCACCCTTTCTTGAGAAATCTTAATCCTGAGAAGTAACAGCGCTAACGTAATCAATCTAACACGGTTAGTGATACTAACCAGAAGCAATTACAACCCTATACAAAGTTATCTTTTGAATCTAAACAGATTGAAGAGAACTTGTTATTATTCAGATAAGTACGAAGGCGACTTCAATAGATTAAATAATTTTATACAAATTGTCGTACACTCGATGCGAAGCAAAGAGCCAATTACTTGTAAACATAATTCGAGCTTGTGATGTTTCCATGCAATATTACAAAGGAAGCAGGCCAAGCTCAAGTGCGAAAACAACGGCTTGAGAGAATATTTGACAAATAAAGGACAAAAACGAAGCGGTGTTTATGACTTGAAAAATTTGCTCATTGCTCGTTGTCAGTTTTGTATACTTTAATTTGCTTTTTCCTTTATTCACTTTCATTTGGTAAATAGATACGTTCACGGTTCGTTTGAATCGTTGAATAATCTTATCATTTTGAACGCCGACAAGCAGGAAATATTTTATTTAGTGAATGGTTTGACGCCACGTTAATTAAAAATTTGTTATCAAAATGAAAAGCGTTTTGATTCATTTTTCCAAGATATAACATGATAATTTTCGCTATTTTAATCATTTTGTTTTACCGGAGTACCTTATGTAGAAGTCGTATAACATGTAAAATCTGTGTGTAAAGAGTTTAAAATATTATAATTTGTTTGAAAGCAAAATAAATAAACAACTTAGTGCTAATGGAATTGAAATTATTCTATGAGACTAAATTTAATTTTAAATAACAGCTAGACACGGGATGTTTTGCACTTTAAGTAGCATAAAAAGAATTTCAGCTTCACTCGCTTAGCGCTCAACATGGACCCGGGCACCTTTGTATGCAAATATTATTACCAGTGTCTATTGAAGGAACCGAACTTCTGGGCAGAATTCAAGTGTCTTTTATATTAGAACAACAAGCATTATTATAGACTAAGTTAGCATTAGCAAGCATAAATAATAATGATAAAAAAGCCTATTTTGTCCACATACTTAATAGGTACCATACTTATGGGGGTTTTTCATAGATGACAGTGTGAGAACTGGTATGGATGGAAAGTACCTGCTTTCAAACAAAATGAACAATTTTCAAAATCAGTTAGTTCATTTTAATGAGTATTTTTTTAACTTAAATAACTTCAACTTATTACTCCAAACTAATGTTTGGAGATAACGAGTCCATTTGAGAGAGTCACCTTTGAAGTCATAATCGTTTGCTATTGAGCTCAATTAACCACGCTATGTTTACGTTAGTGATAAGCTAGGAACAGAAGAGATGAGTGTATTATGATAACACAAGGTGACTGCCTGGTCTATCGAGTACTTGCTCAACCAAATTGCAAGCATTGCGATTCATAGGCAAATCTGCTCTAAGCGTGTTAACATGGCCCCGGGGTTATTGCGGTGTACCAAGCCATGTGGTAGCGTATATAGTTCTATGTAACTCGTTATGTATTGCGATTGGGTTCTCATGTGCATAATCATCTGCAAATGTTTATGTGCATAGCTAATATTTGTTATTATTTTTATATTACCCAAAAGAGAACCAGCAACTAGGAGAAATCAACCAAGTTATTATTAATTTTTATACTGAATACATTTTAATAAAATTTGATGCCGATATAGTCTTTAGATTCCAAAAGGAGACTACATCGGCTACTATTTCTCGCAAATAAAAAGGCTTATGGTGTTGAATTTGGTTTTGTAGAAAAAAGTCCTAAGGCCAAATTCCTCCTATTAATATAATATTTACGTTGACATTGTAACGCTTATTTGACAATTAAAAAATATATATATAATGTTTCTAAGCAAAATTACGAAACTCAAATGTAGAAAAGCTCCACAACTATCATACCTCTAGGCATTGTTTGGATGGATTAATAAATTGTACGAGCAATTGGATGTGATGATGTTTGGCGAACAAAACGGGACATGGGTCGGCGCTGGTATGCGAGGCGGCTGTTATATCCGACAGCTTCCCATCCATTATACTCACGACGCGTGCCTATGCGCTAAATAAATAATTAATTAATTCAAAGCTAGCTGCATCAAAACTCTTTTAGATATAAGAGAATAGACAACGGAACAAATTTTAGCATTCGAACCGATCTGATACGAAACCAGTTATCGCTTGACATAAACATTTCTGGATTTCATATCCGCGGTACGGTCCACCAAGCCTTGCTTATTACCTTTGCACGGAAAAGAATAACATTGTTTTGATACTTTTGACGCGGATTCCGGATGCCTACGTTCATATTGTGAGCCGTTAATATTCCGAGCAAAGCATCCGACCTTTTTTATTTGTATCTAAAATTGAACATTTAGTCGTGACAACAGCGCTCGCGGAGTTCCCCCTCGACGAATAAGCGATAAAAATACAGAGATGCGTCTGTGAGGCAATTGCACGTATACTAACGAGCTCATGAGCGTCTAATTCACACACTTGCGCCAAATTAACATCTTCAAAGCACCGCATCATAATACTAAAGTCCTTTTACAAACGCAAAACTAATAATTTTAATGTGTAAATGAAGGGCAGATCGGAAGAGTTGCATCAAATAACTCGATTTAATAGTTTTGCTTACATCATTTTAATGTTCAGGTGTCTGATAATCTAAATACTTCAATAATTGACTAAAATCATAGATAGATATAGATTTCAAAAGTTTGTTATTAAATGTTGAATATAAGGTAAATTCGATAAATGCTTATCTTAGTTTTCCAAAAGAATAACGAAAGAAACGATAAATCAAAATTACGTTTAACAAAAAGCGCTACCAAAACAACATCGGAGTTGCAATGAAAAAGTAAAGTTAGTCGAACAACAAACAACAAACTCACTAGTCTGCAGCGATTCGTGGCCACCTCTGCAATTTACGACGCTGTCATTATTCAAACTTTTGAAAAATTCACAGCGGCCGCGTAAATTAGAAAAACAGAGATTTCCTCCTCAATATGATCTTGTGAATCTGCTGAAGTCGGCTGCCTTTATGCTGAAGTGGCAAACTCGCTAAGATAAGGGGAGGAGCGGACAAATTGTAATAATTGCGGGACGAGATAAGAAGTGACACCAGAAAACAAATGAAGGCGGGCGGGGAGCGGGGCCCGCGAGGGGTGGGCGCCACGTGACATCATCGGGCCCTGCCTAGTGCCACTGCCTTGAGTTGGAGCGGCCGACCGCGTCGCCGGGCGCGCCGTAGGCCTCGCACTACACACAAAGTAATGTCAGTACACGCCGATATATAATTGTTGTTCGCAGCTTTTATTCATTAAGGTTTATATTTGAATTTATTTTATATTAGTGTATATGACACATTCTGATAGCTGACTCTATAGTTATTCCTAAAAATAATATATGTTAATAAATGCATATTATAGCTGAAGTTTATACGAATTAGAATACTTACTAACAAATAATTTTAAAGTGATTTAATGTTTTATTCGAATACTTGATTCTGAATTTAAAAATATTTCTAAGACCCTTTCCCTGTCACAATTAATAAATTATTTTTGGGCTAAAATTAAGAGCGTAATATAAGGCTCAAAAAATGAAGCAATTTAATCATTTTATTCAGGAGAGCAGAAGATATAATGTGGAAATTATGCTGAAACAATTGCAAGGGATAAAAATGAATACTTATATCGTTTTGTACCAAAGAGTCGGTTTGTTTGTTTCCCGGGTGAAAATTAAACGGATTCTTAAAATATACGACCACTTTGCTTAAGATAATTCTTGGGAAATTTTAATATATATTTTCGCGAAGGAAATCATTTCTTAATTTAAAATTGTATTTAATCAGAGATTTAGAGTTAATTTAATTAAACAATAAAATAGGCGTTTCATTATCTCTGTAAAAGGCGCCAAAATTGTATATATAAATATATTGTTAGTTATTGTATATATAAATAGCAGTAAAAGAATTGGTATTATATTAACATTATTTTCTTAAAGAGGTAAAAACTATGCAACCTGTTTCGAGATAAAGGTGTAATTAGTATCACATTCTCGAACAGATGGCAACACCGGATTTGTTAACGTGACTATCTGATGTGTTTAATATTGTGAACTGGTAACACTGGTGAACCAGAAGCGTTCGCGATTATCGTAAATCGATTACAAATTGCCGTATATAATTACAATGTGTAACAATATTCAGAATTAAACGTGATTATAACTAAATATAACCGCGATTATGTGATTAAACATTTGCGTGGCAAACAGGGATTTGGTTTAGATTGATTGATTGATTTACAATATAATACCTTGTTATCTTAGGTTATTTCGTATTTTATTAAATTTGTATTTTATAGGTTTTAAAATTAACTAATAACTTTTTATCACACGCTGAAATGCGTGCAAGTAAAATATAAATAAACTGTTTTTTTGATGTGTAAATATTTAATTATTTAATGACTCAATATTTATATATGCTAGTGTCTCGTCGCCGTACTCTCGTTATGATGTACTGGTCTTGATGCAGTTTCCCCGAGTGGATAAAGTGAGGGGATAGAAATGTTTGACAATTAATGTTCGTCAAATTAGTTTCTATAAGAATTTAAGGTATCAAAAGCATATTTGAGTATGTAATGTGAATCTCCCTTATAGTTCTTCAAGAACGTTTGTGATAATGTAATAGCTAAGAACAATGGACATTTCATTGCATTCAGTAGCCAGTTACTTTCACTTATTTATTAATTACCATTTATGTGGTACGTAGGTTTTCATTGCAATGTGTTATTTTTCTTGTATGGAAGTATCCCATTTATCCACATCGCTTATTAAAAATACTTAAAAGCGACACGTATCCGAAAGATATCGATAGGGCCACTCGAAAAGTTGTATGAATAGAATTCAAAGGGATCCACCACATCCAACGGGCGCGGTTATCGAAAAACGTTCTTGAGATATCCATAATGTTTTATTAAATGTCATCCGCAATATAATGAGGTGCGAGGGATCTAACATTTGCGGGAGAGGCGCTACAGAAATATGTGCGAAGTATTATGGAGTGCCGTTGTAAGTCAATGAAGCGGCAAATGGGGTGTTCTCGCCGTTTCGATGAGGGCACACTCTAATAAATAAAATTATGCCTTAGAAATTACAAGAATACGCGCGACCGTCAGCGATCCCCGCGAGATTGGATGCTGGAGATTTTCATCGATATCCTCCAATAATGAATCTAATATGTAGTAAGCTTTGAAAACATGACCGTGTTACGACGGCGAAATGAGATTGCTTTCTTCGCGTTGTGCTCGTAGGTGTCGCGACTACACTCGGAGTACTGCTTCGAGACGTCCGGTACATCAAAAGTTTTGCCATTAAAAAAAGCACACGCCAGAAGATCATGCATATGAATAAATGACAATCAAAATTTCAGACTTATTCACGGTCGTTACATAAATATTAATAAACATTAACACAAAATGATTACCGCCACATATTATGTGTTAAATTTTAAACACATTAAATGAAATTTCAGTCACTGAGTTCATTAGACATTCCTCTGAAAGTTAAGATGCCACTCACACGATTATCATTAAAGCGATACGTATCAAGTAAATTATGATCAATTCGCAAAGGTTTTGCCGCGAAATGTGAAAATTAATTTGTGAACGGTGTGACGGAAATAATTCGAGCGAACGCTTAATGAACGTAATTTCATTTAACAAAAAGCTATTTAAGGTAATAATTTTGAATTGATTCTCTGCGGTTCGTTTGAATAAGATAATGTTTTAGTTTATTAAATAATTATATTTTGATGTTTTTAATGCGGTCGTTGTGTATAATTTTTTGTTTATTTAGGTTGCTAATGTTGTGACTGTTTTAAACTTATTCAGATATGTAGAAGCTGTTCGGACTGAAGATGGAATCAATAGGAGGTTGTGGTGACATGATCTTGGGCCCGCACCCATTCCCGCATCACTCACGATAATAGCCGGCACCGTGGTGCGACGCCAAATGTAAATCGCTCTAATTTATATGCGCGATAACGTCGCCGTACTGCTGTTAACTGTAATTATATTACAGAGCGAGGACGTGTTGATCAAAATGTCTGATTAAATACCCGTGATGAGATCCGAGAAAAAA
>JADANM010006787.1:6129656-6140632 GCA_026213755.1 Eurema hecabe | reverse complement strand
GCAGTGTAAAAATTCAGAGCGTTCATTACGTAAGCGGTTAAGTTGGCATACGACGCACGAGTTCGATTTATGGATACTTCTCTCGTATTGCGAAGAACATCTCAACATTACGAGTATGTTCAAATATCTAAACATAATGTGCGTGTAAAAAGATACGGCTATCGTAAAACACCACAAGAAATAATTTAAGTGATGTTATTCGCTTTTCACGAGACATTCGGCTGTCGGACGTGCATTAAACTCCGGCATCTCACAACTAATGGATTAGAATTGACACAAACTATTCAATATAGCGACATCGTAACTTTAATATTATGTCATTGTACCGTTCTTTTATTGCAGCTTATTTCGATACAAAATTTTGCATTACATAAGCAAGATTAGCAATTACATAATGTGCACGTTTTCAGAAATAACAACTTAATGGTTTTCGTATTTTTATAAATAATACCTTTATACTTAAAATAAAACTGACATCCTGTGTATTTAATTCAGAACCTACCAGTATGCGAAATTGTAGCCAAGTCCATTCAGTACTTGTTTTTTATAAAGAAAAGAAAGTTAGAAAGATTAACAAACGTCCTAACAAAATTTATATTGCCTAATTTAGAACCATCATACAAGAATATTGTCTCTGAAGTGATTGCAGGTCGTACGTATTAAAGCACCTAAGTAAAACTTTTAGCAAGAACATGAATATTAAATTATCACTCCATTAAACTCGATATAATTCCGTAAATTCGTCGTGTAATATGTTTTATATATGCAGACGTTCTATGTGTATTTGTTTATGTATTTCATATTATATATAGTATTGCAAAATCTTATATCACAAGGTGGTCTTAGTGAATGTCAAACCAAACCAGTTTATTTTAAATTTTCCAAATTGCAGTAAAAAGCGGGTCTTTAAGTCCTTTTAGGTATCTCTAAAATCTAGGTACAGGAGCTCGAAACGGAGTAATCCGACTACTTTTTTGATCTGGGTCATTCACTAGCAAATGTGTCTCACTCGATTTATTTCCACTTTTACTGCAATGGCAATCGTCCAATTCTCAAATGTACCGTAGTCTACATGCGAAACACATTTTCAAAAGACTTCCTCGATGTGTTTTTCTCTTGCTTAGATCCAGGGTTTAGGAATACATCAAAGACCTGTACTGGCATACACAAACTGCCTTCATGTATTGAACTTTGAAATTTCAACTAATATAAGTCGTGACTTATAACAGGAACATTTTTTATATAACCTACGAATAGATTGACTATTTTCTCTACTCTTAATAATAAAGTTTCTTAATCTGATCTTATGATTCTGTATATCTGATCGAAATTATCGAACATTCAAATAATGATTAATTATGATGCCGCAAGATGACGCGTGAACTTATATCCTTCAAGTAAAAAGCAAAACAGTTTGACGTAGGGTTGACGTCATTATTAAGTCGCCTTCATTTTGAGATCTACCGTAGCTTTCAGAATAAATTGTTACTTTCTCCTAAGGCCTATTAAACTCATAACAAAGAAAGATGACAATGTAATTCACGAATATGTTAATTGTCTATACAAAGTATTAAATACAAAATTTTCCGCGAAACAAATCTCATATCTGTATTCCTCGCAACATTTCCAAGACTAACATCATTAATGTTCAATAGTAATAAGTCCACATATAATTTTATATAAAGAGCCAGTATTTACAGTTCTCGCACGTTTGCAGAGAAAATAAGTAAATGTTCACGCACTCTGTGTGTACGCGATTTATGCGCGGGACACAAAATAGGATTTAGATAAAATAAGACGTAACTGGGCCTCATAGTTATCGTGCTCGGTGCTTCCTTTCCCCACTCGTAATTTACATCATTTCTTACAATATCATATTATTGTCCATAGAAACCGCTTTGGTTTTGTATCTGACGATATCGCTTTGTATTCCCCAATACGCTGACCCTTATTATCTCATTTACTGGGAATCGTTATGAAAGTAATATTTAACTACAATATCTGTTTTTTAGGATAATAGAGGCTTATTTCGATTCTTTATAGAGGTCTATTGTGGTTTGGATTCAATGTGACTGTCTCGTATATGGTATTATTTATGGTATTGTATTTGCTGTTAGAAAAGCGAGGGACGTTAAATACGAAATAAATTAATTGTAAAGTTTCGAAAATTTCAGCATGGGCCCCGGGAGGAACGTTATAGAGCCACAGACGATGTGCCTCGTGAGGTTTGCTCGCTGAATTTCATTTATGCTTCTTTTCCTACGTTCATTTTTAATTTATTTCAATGCTACTCAATTTGTGTGCCATCATTTTAGTCCTTTTGTATTTCAGTGACATATTCTAATTTTAAGGCAATAATAAATATTGTTGTACTGCCTAATTGTGCCTACAAAATTGGTAAAAGATAAGAAAGCAGCCTTTTAAACATGTTTTTAGTAAAATGTTATCTCTCCGTTTTGAAATAGGCCTTCAGCCTTCAGACTTCAATTTTATTTTTAAAACTTGGTGTGAACACCACACGGTTCAATTCAATTAAATTTCCTTATAACATTTTTATTGATAAGTAGATATAATTAGATCTTAATTAAACCTGTTAGTTAATAGATTAAATCGTTCAAGATAGCATAATGTAACAAACTACATTTTCATTCTTGTGCGGGACGAACTCATCGAGTGAAACTAATAACATTTTATTTCTCTTGAGAAATGCATTAATTTCATTTGTTGGCACAGCGACACCGGACGCCTCCCCTATCGCGACTCTATTTTCTATCAGAAAACCTGTTAGTGTCTTGAATCTCGATCATTCGATAACATCATTTGCTGAACAAAACGTGGCAATACTCGATAAGTTTATTATCAACGCCTGAAAGACTAAGACTTAATATCAAATTAAAGGAAATACGATACGAAATAAGGCTTATTTTTCTTGATAAGATATTGATATAATGTTGTTTTACGATATGTTCTGTGAGAAGTAAATACATACTCAATGTATGCAGTGGAGAGCACTGTGGAGCGTCGGATGTTATAATTATAAAAATCTTAAAGGTTATAATATTAACACAATTGCAAATTAAAAATATATTTTTCCGGTGTGGGGATCGAACCCACGACCCTTTGCGCAGAAAGCAGTTGTGCTACCACTGCGCCAAGAGGTCGTCAAATAAAATAAAAATAATAGGGTTGTAATAACTTCGTAAATGGTTGTGGAAGAAATGCAATCAGGCGGATAATATAATTTGGTTGATTTCTCAGTATTAGAAAACGCAGCGATGTTGCAGTTTTAAGCACAGCTGAATTATAAAGAAGCTTCGCGATTGTTGGCAAGAAGGCGAGCTCGCTCCGTCGCGGTCTCACCATGCTGAATAAGTAATTTTTACCGTCTGCGCAGTTTTACAAACAAATTAACGACTTAATGTTGTTATTTTAATAAAAGTTTCCTGTTAAGTTTCTCCAAAGTTCCGTTTTTACGACTGTTGCTATTTCTGTTGCGGGGTTGTTTATGTCTTCAAATCTTCAACTCAACACGGATTTCTAGAAACGTTAAAATCTTATTAATAATTAAATTTTTATAGAGGCTGTGGCAGCCGAGGCGAGACCGGAGCCGTGTTATTTGCTACACTCGCTGGTCTTTTAATTTTGGAGTAAGTTTAACACAGTATAGCTTTTTGTTTGAATAATTTATTCGAGTAAAGGACTATATAATATAAAGCGAGGTATGCGAGTATAAAGCGAAGTTAGATAAGAGCAGTTTGCGTATCAGACGCCGACGTCGCACCAGCGCCCTCTCCAGTTAAAACTCCTTATTCTAATTTATTGCCGCGAGTATTGCACTGCTTATTACTTCCGTTGCAGTTTCGGGAACCGAAAGTACGTTTAATGTCGTTATAAACCACCAGAGTCTTAGCATAACAACATAATTGCTGCGTTCCATTCAATTAGTTTTCGCATCAATAATGAGTTTACCGTAATAACAATTAATTTAGGTGTCATACGTATTATAGTACGTTACGAGAACTAATATTAATTACATTTGTAATAACAATGATATGATTTGCAGTTCAGATTGTGGAGATTGTAAAAACTGGATAGTTCGAAATTTTACATTTAATATTATCTATCATTTGTTTTTTATATACATGTGCATTAAAATGGTACCGTTTTATATGGAAGTATTTCTAAAAAGCACCACGTACAATGTTAATACATTGGGGGGATTTTACGGGAAGCGTTTTTCAAAGCCAAAATAAAAAACAAAACGTAAAAAAATAAAATAATGATGTACGTCTGTTCAGGTCCTATAGAAGTAACCTTAATCCAAATATGAACAAGATCTAAGATCTGACCTTTTTTTCATTGCCCGCTTCACGTGAAATGCCCCTATGTTAATATAAAGAGGAAAGATTTGGTTGAATGTTTAAAAAATTACGGGACATATTAATGACTACGTAATTACATATTTTATAACAAAATAGTTTTTATAACAAACCAGTGATTTTTAATAGCTCTTTAAAACTTGTCCTTATTAATAAATGCAATTGCTACATAGTTCAAATTTAAATTTTTTATGTTATTTCGTCAAACAAATCCAAAATCAAAATTTTATTTTTAAAGATTTACGTATTAAATAATCAAAAACACATTTAGTATTTCCGTTTAAAATCCATTTCTAATTTATATAACGACTTTCATTTGTGCTTAATGTAGGCTATAAAAAGCTTCTCTTTTTATTAAATGCTAGTAATAGGAATTGTTTTAGGTAACGGTAGTTCAGTCACGCAGGAGTTAATTTGGTCTGAATAGCCTAAGTTGCCTTGGAAAATCGTTTCCCTCAGGAGGTATACAGCAGTAGCATTTTAAATATGTTCCATTGGCTGATTTACCACAACAATTGTTCTCTATACCTATGTCCAATTAAATGTCTATGGAGTAACTTAAACTGCATAGTATAACTATTTAACCGTAATAAAATGTTTTCCCGTAGAATATTATATTCGATGTCTATTAATTATACATGCTCATAGTCTTATATCATAGAGAAAATGTACCTAGTAACAAACCATAACCAACGAGGGATACAATGTAAAATTGTTGCAGCATGTCTCATACTGTAATCTGAACTAAATAAGCAATCATATAAATGAACTTTATACGACTAAGGAAGCAATGTAAACGGGGCAATATAATCAATCAGTATTAAGGCAATCCATAGTCAATAGGTCCGAAGTGGAATTCTAATGCAAATGCTAATTGGGCGTCGGCGCCGCAACAGATGGGCGCGACGCGTCGCCAATTGTCGCGCCAAACATTTGTAATTTAAAAAGCAAAATGAAATAAACCACTCGGTTGCAGTACATAAATTTCATGTTTGCCTCGGCCGGCGATCTGGCAGCGGATATTAATCAGCGGATATTGAAATATGTTGTTTTTTGGGCCGATTGATAAACGGCCCGTTTCGCTCCGGTCGGATTAA
The DNA here is from genome assembly GCA_026213755.1 of Eurema hecabe. Taxonomy (NCBI): domain Eukaryota; kingdom Metazoa; phylum Arthropoda; class Insecta; order Lepidoptera; family Pieridae; genus Terias; species Terias hecabe. The sequence goes on along the minus strand of JADANM010006787.1, from coordinate 6,135,156 downwards.
ACATTGACGGTACTTGCTCAATTATTACTCTTGCAGCCCGCCCTTACCCGTCACCATAAGCCTGTAACGCGACCGGCAACACCGACAAAACAATTACCGCTAGTTTTAGGAGTGCCCCTTTCACGTATTTACCGTGTCCAAACACGTACATTGGTAATATTTGTATACTGCTTTGCGCAATAAAATGTTTTACAATTAAGTAATATGTTGTAACGACTAGTTTCCAATTTTTCAGTTTTAAATTTAAATTCTGTTGACAAAAATACATACAGTGCAGTCCTGTACATTATACGTAAAGGAAAATTGTGCTAAACCTACGTTTTCATTAAATATGAAGGCGGAACAAACGGGAATGCAGGTTGTCGTAGCAAGCGTTTGCGCTCACAAGATTTATGATGCAACCAACAGGCGAATATTGAAAATCTAGAGCACTCAAGAAACCGCTAGATGCACTATTAATAGAGACAGTCAACTAGGAGGGTCCGCGTCTTATGTGCACATAATATTTATTACACACAACATCGCGAAATATGAAATGGCGGTTTTACATTTTTCAAACTTCGACGTGAAACTTTATGATTTATTTTCAGGCGTTAAAAGTATTCGTGAATTAGGAAACATGTTGTTTACTTTTAGCTAATACGTTTTTATTGCAGATATCGAATTGTTAGTTTTCTAAATAGCGTTTCTGATTGAAAATTAGCCTTTTGTGCAATTCACTTGATAATTAATCGTGATAGTAAGGCATTGCACATAAACCCGTAAAACAAGTCACGTTTTTATAATAATCACCATTTCTTAAAAAAACTCCATTAATTTGAAACCAATTTAATATATAATAAGAATATTATTGTAGATAATTTAACTTTTGTCGTTGCAATAAAATGCTCTCCGTCCATTAATATGGCTGAAGAGGACTTTACCGGTCGTATTTAATTCACGTTTTGTTACACTTTGTCATCGCATCCATTTCACTCAGGTATGAGGGGCGCCGCGCGTCACAATGGAACAATATCTCATTTACTTATGATTTATTTTTCCAATTGGATTTCCCATTTTGGGCTTCTATTTAATGTTATTATGTTTTAAATAAAGATATGGTGAAAGAAATAATTTCGGATATAAACATTTGGACATTTTCTCATACTAATAAATAACAGAATATTATGTTTATTTCTTATTAAGTTCATCTCATTAGAAGATATATTCTTATGTGTAATTCAATATTATAAATTAAAAATAAGAAATTGTCTTATTCTACATGATGATTTACATTCGCCAGATATTTTAGTGCCATGTGCCGAAATAAAAAAAAACTTACTTACTATATTATATTTTACTATAAAAGTTAACAAGTATGACGTCTTTCAGTGAAGTGCTTTAACCGGAGTTCCCGTACCTGATCATTAATCTGCACACACGCGAGCTGCCCGAAGCCCGAACCAGTGATGCAATCTCAACCCATAATGTGACCGAAGTCATACTCTATAACTTAAGAAACTTTAAGTACATAAAGTAATTCATACTTAAAACTTTCGAGAAATTATGACACTGTAGGGGTAATTGCTAAAGATAATGAACCGATTTTGAAAATTAATTAAATTATATATCATTAATTAAGATTGGCTTATCTAAAAATGGGTTTCTTCGTTGAATACAAATTGGTGTCGACCGCATTGGTAACAGGTTGGTTCAGTTCGAGGATTAAATGCGTCCTATTTTTCCGTTACCCGGCGTGTGAAAGCGGCTCTCAATAAAAACGTATTTCTGCGAAAAATTTCCCTTTTTCATGGAAGAATCCAATCATATTTCATGGCCTCTAAAACAAACAGTGTGTCCTATTGGCCGGCAATATCGTAGTAAGAGCGCTGCATGACATATGAAGAGTGGAAGTTCGAAGCGAGCTTCTATGCCACATATTTCTAGGCATTTTAGTATCACAAAAGTTGTCATAACGATTTTAATAGGATTTTAGGTTCATCCGTTGATTTGAACTGTTAATAAACTTAACTTAGTTAGTTTTAGAAGTTTCTTTTTAAAGACTCTTACCAGAATGAAGCCTTAAGATTTGAGTTTAATGCCTTATTAGTTATTATCAAAACTTACCAATGAAACTTGCTTACTGTTCACTAAGTTGATATATGCATGATTCAACTTGTTATCTCTTATTCTTTAAATAATTGTGTAACATGACACTAGCTGAAATGGTTTTTTTGTAACTTTTTACCCCAAGTTGTAAGACCTTTGGTACCTATACATTAAAACAAATGAAGGTATATAGAGCCTCTAGTTTCGCTAAACGGTAACGTATTTATTTGTCCGTTTCGGTAACTGTAAAGTTTCCATTATGTCCGCTGCGTCACGTACGTGACAAACGGCTCGTCTTAGGGATCGCCAAATATCGTTTAGTACGTGCGAGGAGAAAACCAACCCACTGGGTAAATAAAATAAATCAAATATATAAGTAACAGTCTGTTTTCAAAGTGAAATAATTTCTAACAGTTTGTTATTTTTGTATGGCGAAAAGTGTCTGTCTTCGTAAATGTGATTATGTCAAAGGGAAAGTTTTCATTTTCCTTTTGGAGCACGCCTACCTCTGAACGAGTTATATTTGTGGAAGTACGTGTTATACAACGATTTTGGCCAATTCTTTGAGATTATTTTTACCTGATTTTTTTTAATAATCCATCATTTCTCCACGCAGAAGATAGTCGTCTTATTGACTTTGACTTTTAAGTAATAAAACATTATTTTAACGTTTAATTAAAGCGTTATTCTAACGATATACATAATAATTATCTTAAGCATATTTACGGTTCCAATAACAAGTTTCTATAGGAAAATCTTTCTATTACAAATCGTACTAAACTTTTGTTTCCCGCTTTATAACATACTCGCTCTGAGGAATATTAAGTGAGGAAAAATTATTATAAGCTGTCAACACACGTTTTTATTCAATTTTTATATGTAGATGAGACTTGTCGAAAACAAAATTACGGACGTATATTACATTAGCGGGTGGCTGGTAACCGTAATAGCATAATGTTCCTTTCTGTGTCGCGACGTACGCTGACCCCATATAAATAAGTTCTTTATGTACTTTTTCAAAGACGAGTCATGCTAACACGTGTTTTAGCCTGAAGTTTGTGGCAACTCCCGGGAGTGAGCAAATTAAATTTTTCCTTCTGACAACGACTCACTGAAAAGGTGAGGGAATTCTTTAACTCTGCTATTTGTGTTAAGTTACATTTTATAAGCATTTAATGTAGCAACAGAATTGAATATATATTAATATGGCTTCTTTTGCATATTTCTTGCTCGGTATAATATGAAGCCAGTGGTTTTTTTTTGTTCAAATCATACGTAGGCTATGCGCTGTTTCATCGCGAATCTGACAAAAATATGTAACATACACACCATTTACAAAACAGGGAAATTACTTTTACTAAATAGCTGTAATTTAACAATACCTATGTCATACCTTAATTTGAAATTAGAGATTTAAAGAATATTGTATTTAGTTTGGAATAGACTCGGTTATTGGTAATCAAAAAACGTGCTGCAAGAAACTCATGGAAGACTGTCCAAGTGATGACTGTTTTTGTTTTTCCATTAAATATTTTTGAACAGAAAGATGTAAATCCTTAACGCCTTTTTAAACTGTATTCATGTTTAAATCTTTGTTTATAAATCATTCCCAAATCATTCACAATAAACGAATAAAACGAAAGTAATTAAGAAAACATCTTATAGAACCCTTAACTTTAACATGTTCGACACAATGAGAACACTAAAACAAACGACCCTAAACTATTCGATCTCGTAAACGATAAATAATAAACAGGGATGGAACAAGATTAAACGGCAGAGCACGTCGTTGCCAAACTTTCGATTCCAATTCGGTGTCAGTCGATATTAAATTAAAAGCACCCACGCATTCCTCCCGCGTCTTTTTCCTGTCCATTTGCAAGGACCGTGTAGAACTCGGGGTCACATCTCGCCCGCTCCTAACGCGTCTAAGCTCCAATATACATAATGTAGACATTACCTTAATACTTTTTTTTTAAATAAATTATTACTTGACAGTTATTTACTTATGACGAATGCTTTGCAGCAAGTACTTTGTGATTTTTCACTACTTAAAATGATAAAAACATATTGTTTACATATTTATTGTATCGTTATTACTCAGGACTTACGAGTTTAAATGTAACAAAATATAAAATCAATATATTGAATAAATTTTTAATTTATTGATTTTCGAAAATAATAAATAGCTCCCGTTTGTTTTCACATACACAATTACTTTCATTCCAAACAAGATTATACAGATCAGCTTTAAAAAATACTTACGAAAACTCTATCTTACCTTCACTGATATCTTAAATGACAATCAACTATAGCATTATCCACTAACGTTATATAATTCAAGTGTATAAGATTAACAGTTTTAATTTATATCATTACTAGTTTATCGATCCTATGACCTTTTGCCGGTTCTAAGCAACCTCAGCCAAATCAGTTCAGTTATTATTTACTTTATAAGGAGCAGGAGGATACTAGCACGACTTTTTTATATGAGAAAAGATTGATTATCTTTACAGTATAACTTAACAATTTATATCAAGTGATTATTAACAATTTTACATTAAAAAGTAATCAACAATAGACTCACGGGGCAGGTCCACACTATGGCTTGCAAACTAAAAGAGCGAATTTCTCGGCAAGCGATTGGATGGCAACGCATACTTGAGTGATGGCGGACTTTTTTATTTGAATCGTGTACGAATGCGACCACCACTATATCGGTTTGCCTTCAAACTATTACTCTGTTTACTTTACTAGACATAATATATTTACTCGTTGTATTAGTTATCTGTGTTTTAGTACTAATTTATTTATGAATACCTTTAAGAATACGTTATATTAGTTACCTATTACAATTTTAATACATAATTACAAAAGCGAAAAAAAATTAAACAAATTTACCAACAATTTTTTTCACAATAATACGCATTACATACACACAACATAAAAATAGCTTATTAATTTTATTGACGTTAAGTTAATACTATGAAAATAAAGTTTCTTCCTAGAATAATTGTATTATAAAATAAATAAATAATAATAGGTAGGTTTATCAGGTCCTCAGAAGTAATGTTTTATTTACAAAATGCTCGCAAACATATCCCAAATTCGACGCGACAGGACAAGGTCACGTGACCGTCCTCTGAATTTTAATGTTACCTTTCCTTTGATAGTTGTAAAAATGATTCTGCAATGTAGAGAAACTCGTCTAACGCTTACACCGCATGCATGATATTTTTATAAAGAAATGCATACTCTTTTGCGAAAATATCTTTTGGTTACTTTAGCTCGACGGCGCTCTACAAAGATGTTTGCCGCGTACAATATCTCGAGGCTTATACACTTTGTTCCGCTAAGTTTAAAGCGATCAAAAAATTCATATGCATCTTTCATTTTTCTCCCACATATGAGT